>JBBYHK010471355.1:0-20050 GCA_038382065.1 Adansonia grandidieri | reverse complement strand
CATTATGAAATGTTATTAAGTTCCACGTCACAATTGCGTCTGCAATGAGATCCGCAACTGCAATTTAAAATTATGTTTACAGCCATTTATTGAAATATGGTTCCTTGGACCGTTGAGATGTGTCAGTCCTTCTACTCGATCCAAGTCCTTTGCAATCGTGAAAAATGTAGACTCATATACAGAAAGTTTGGCTACGATATTAACGCAAGCTCCGATTTGTATAATTTAAACAAAATTAATTAGTAATCTCTATCAAATTTTACATAATTCACCATGAAGTTTTTCTGAAATTAATAAGAGAAAATTTACCCCAAAAAAACTATGTTACCCATATTTAAATTATTTTTAAATGTGGGTACGTATCTCACATTTATACTCAATATATATTTTTTAATTTTTATATATTTAAAAAATTATAATTATTATTTTATTTAAATATTTGTCGATCATAAATGTTAGATAAAAATATTTAAAAAAAAATCAAGAATCCAAATCACATAACCAATATATATATAAATAAATGAAACTCAACTATATTTTATGTATATATATATATATATTTTTTTTTTTCGTTCATCGAAATTCAACTATTTATGGTAAAATAAATATTATATAAATAAAAATAACTTCAAATGTGTCATAAAATTAATGGTCCAAATATCTTTCTATTGACAAAAACGGCCTTGTAAATTTAACATTCCTTGTTTTCTCACATTCATACTGAAATGTTAAACATAAGGGGGGGAGGGAGGGGGGAAGTTACCAGCATCAGACGAAAAATATAAACTGAAAATGAATGGTGTTGGCCCTTGCATTGCATGGACCCTGAAAAGCAATTTGTCGACTCGTACTTGCACTTAGAACCGTTAGTGTGGCAATTCGCCTGGCCCGATTAATACTGAATCGAATCTAGATATTAGATATAGTGATTTAGATTAATTGATTTTAATCATAACACTATTTAAATTAATAAAAATATTTTTTAAAATTTAATATAATAAATATGAATAATGTTTCTTAAACAGTGAAATGAAGGTACAGATCGGATCAAACAAAAACTAAATAAAAATTTTTAAAAATTCAAGATGCAATCAGGTTTATTTACGCTAGAGACAACTTTTCCAAGCTTTGTTGAATGCCTTCATTTCCTATATTTCCAGTTTTCATTATTACGAAAACAATGACACAAATAAAAAAAATAAAACAAAAATTTTCTTGAGAATCATCTGTTTGGTCATTTCCACTTATACCATAAACCATAACGTTAGAAAAATGTTGTTCCTCCATTGAGGATATCATTTGCCAAAGCACTAAAATAATCAACATATTTTTGAAGAGATCATAACCTGTCGTCGACCAACAAATCGGTTTGCTAGTTCTACATGAACAGGATTGATGAAGCAAGCAAAAGAAAAATAGCCAAAGCAAGGGCGGAGCTAGCCCAAAATTTTTGGAGCAGCCAAGTATAAAGTCAGCTAAGCCTTTTTTTTTTTTAAATTAATATATGAAATTTAATTTATGAATATATATAATATATTTATTAGATATGCAAATAAAAGATAAATGTATAATGCATGAAAAATGTTTAAAAATTTTTAAGAGACCAAGATTAATAATTTTCTTTGTCCATAATTCTGATAAATAAAAAATTAAGTTAGATAAAAATAAAAAAAATTAAATAAATATAAATTTTACTTTGAGAGATCAATTCATTTATATTTAATGTATAAATACATATAAACATATATATTAAACCAATTTTTAAAATTGTTGAGGCCGTTGCCCCCCAATGGGCTTCTTTATAGAAATAATAATTTTTTATCTCCTGATATACACTGATTTCAAATTAATTTTGAGAATGTGTTTAATTTTAAAATTCGGTGAGAAATCGCCATAGGAGATGGCAAGAAGAGGTAGGCGAGTTCCCAATTGAGATGGCAAGCTCTCAATTGGAAAATTTTCCTTTTCCCCTTTGGCAGGATCCGTGATCCTGAAAAAAAAAAGTTAAGGTCACGGAAGTCTGTGACCTTGAATAATTGAGGGGAAGGGGGGAAAAGGGAAGGAATAGCTCAGCTCTATAAATAGAGCTCGAAGATCTTTCTTTTATATCGAAGAAAGAAAAAATTTATAGTTTAAATATTGGCATTTGGAAAACGTTTTTTATAATTTTTTAAGGTATGTTTTATTTTTATTTGTAGAAGTATTGTTGTAATGTTAAAATATAATTAACTTTGTAATTTATTATTATGATTAAATTTAATTTTATTGCGACTAGGGTTTTTGTTTGTAGAAGTTATTGTCGGTGACTAAGGTATGATTTAAGCTTTTTAAATAAATAATTTGAAATTTAATTATATAATTTATTGTCATGATTAAATTTAGTTTCATTGTATTAAGTTTTTTTTAGCAGTTAAAATTTTTTTGAAAGATTAAAGTATAATTTTCATCCTCTTCATAAAAAAAATTATAGGATAACTACATCATGCTATGAGAATTTTTCTACGATGAAATCTATTTATGTTGTAATTTAGGTTTTTTGTTGTTATAGTTGTTTTAGCTTGATAAATTAAGTTATTTTAATGTTAAAAGAATTTTAACTTTTTTATAGGAATATTTTCGATTAATATAATGGCTTCATCATCATCTTCATCATTGTTGAGATTACAAGAAATTCATATATCGTTGAGGGTATTATCTGAGGTACTAAAATTTTATTAATTAAATCTTTAAATATTATGAATTTAAAATATTATAACTAATAAATTAATTACTTTTTGAATAGGATTATGATCGAAAGTTACAACTGGGTAAATTTGCTTCGAAAGAACCAAATGCATATATTGTAGATTATCTAAGGTCATCTAGATTTTATTATGCAGCTTTAGTGAGAACCCCACAATATGTGCTTGGACTAATAAAAGCCTTGATTGAACAATGGAGACCCAAAACACATACATTTCATCTTCCATGCGATGCATGTACGATCACCCTAAAAGATGTTGCACTTCAGTTGGGACTACCAATTAATGGCGAGATAGTAACAGAGGGAAGCCTCTTAGAATATGGTTAGGTGTGCCTTGAATTATTAGGTAAGATCCCTCCAGCTGACTTTTTAGAAGGGTCAAGGTTTAAAATAGTTTGGTTAGAAAGAACTTTTGCTACACTCCTACATAATCTAACCATACGAGATATAGAATATGCTACTAGAGCATATATTTTGCACTTAATTAGAGGAATGTTAATACTGATAAATCTAGTAATCAGGTTCATTTAATATATCTTTCAATTTTACGAGATTTCAGAGAGGCTGAAAATTATAGTTGGGGTTCAACTTGTTTAGGATTCTTATACAGGGAACTCTGTCGGGCCGCAACTAAATGCACCCATGACATAGGTAGTTGTTTATGGCTACTGCAGTCATGGGCTTGGTATCAGACGCCATTTCTTACACCGAGAGTTAGTGCATAGCCTACATACCCTCTTGCGTTAAGGTAATAAACTTTAGTACTTCATTTATATTGCATTAGTGTAGAGGTTATACTTACATATAAATTATTAAAATTTGATATATATTTGAACAGATGGTGCAGTAGAAAAGATTACAGATTCACCCCAATTGAGCTCGAAAGTATCAGAGGAAGACTTTAATGCATCACCTCTGATAGGGTAAACATGTTAAAGTAGTTGATTGAAGTACGTGTGTACTTAACCAGATAGATGCCATATTGTTTAGTAATAATTTCTGTGTCTGTTTTTGCAGTTTTTGGGATGCCATTTCGTTCTAATAAGATAATGGCATGCCTCCTCAGGAAAGCATATAGAAGTAGCCACATATGGTGTGCAAATACGGCATTGATATGCTTTCAAGTTATAGAGTGCACCAGGCGGATAGGGTCTTACGTCAATTTGGGATGCAACAACCAATCCCTCAAACACCAGTGAACCTTGACAAAGTTCACAAAATTGACATGCATGGTAATCATACTGGGAACTGGGCCGAAAAGCATAGAAAATGGATTCGGTATTGGGAAAATCGTTTTACACTTATTGCGTCTAGTTCTGAAATAATAAACAAATATTTTGAGCCATTAGATGAATACATGAGATGGTTCTATGAACATGGTCGACCTTTTATTTTTCCATTGTCACGTGTTAGTCTGAGGATGAGTCAACCTACTTCAGCAGATGTTCATTATGTTAATGCACCTAGGATGTCATTTAGTCATCTCGAACCAGAACGTGATTTAGATTATCATTCAGTCACCAACAATCTTTCAGTCATGCTAGGGATGATGATGAGGATAGGTGTTACGGCCAGAGCCACCAATAAGTAGATTAGATATCGACTTTCTGATGCAGACTTCAAGCTCAGCATATTTGTCTACCATGTACTAGTTTGGTACTCCATTTTTAGGCTATGGTGATACGAGTACCTTGAATCATTTTTATGGTGCGGCAGGTGCTGCCTCCTTCTGCAGCTAGAATCTATTTTTGGTATGACAGATATAGGTATGTTTATGAGTGGTGGATTTAAATTTAGGGTTTCAGATATTAAAGATGAAGCCACTCAAGAAAAAGCTACTAAAGAAGAAGCCAATCAAGAAGAAGCACCGATGATGAAAATAAGAGGTCGAGGACGTCGAACTCAAACTACCTGTGACAATTAAAACTAAAAATGTTGAACAACGAGTATTGCCACCGCGTAATAGGAGAGCTCCAAATTGCTGTTCAACACCATGTGAAAAGGCCCCCCTGTCAATAAAGTTTTATATGTAGTGATCTATTTAATATGTTTTTTTATCATTACTGTTATTTGTATAATATGCACTTTTATCACTCAAAATTTTTTATATAATCTCTATTTTTATCATTTATGATCATTGATATAACATGTTATCTTGAAATGGCATATCGTATAACGGATTCTTTCTGACACGATAGAAAAAAATTGACTAATACCTAATAAATTTCTAAAACTCGAAAGGCGTAATAGATGCATGGGGTATCAGATTCCTTCTGACACAACAGAAAAAAGTTGACTAATGCCTAATAAATTTTTTGAAACCCGAAAGATGTGACAGATACATATCTTAGAACCCAAAAGAAGTGACAAATGCATGGGGTATTAGATTCTTTCTAACATGACAGAAAATATTTAACTAATGCCTAATAAATTTCTTGAAACCTGAAAGATATGACAGATGCATGTCCTAGAACCCGAAAGATGTGACGGATGCATGTGGTATTAGATTCCTTCTGACACATTCCTTCTGACATGATAGAAAAAAGATAACAAATGCCTAATAAATTTCGTAGAACCCGAAAGATGTGATAGATGCATGTCTTGGAACCTGAAAGATGTGACGAATGCATGGACTATCAAATTCCTTTTAACACGATAGAAAAATATGAATAATGCCTAATAAATTTCTTGAAACCCGAAAGATGTGACAAATGCATGGAGTATCAGATTCTTTTTGATACGACAGAAATATTTGACTAATGATACGATAGAGTGTAAAAAAATGTGAAACTTATGCATAGATTTTTGTTTTTACTGCATTATAAATACCTTAGTTCATTAGTCTCATTTTTGTTCACTTTCATTGTCATATTCTTTCCAATTTGTGCGAGATTTGTTTGTAGAGTTTATTGATAGTGCTTCTTTATTCCAACCTTTGTTGTTTCCTACTAAATGTGAATTTGACAAGATGAGCAATAGATTTGTCGCACTTGTCTACTTTGATGGACAAATTTTCAACAACGAAAAAGGTGTTACATTCCAAAGTGACTGTCCAAAAAGCATTAGTGTTGAGGAAGACATCACAATAGAGAAATTGAAGAGTATCAGAGATTAAGTATAGGCTTCCTATTTTTATAGGGGGAGGATGTGTCCGATATAGGAGTTTCCCAATTGAAGATGACAATGATGTGAGATGCATGTTTGATGCCCATCAACAATTTCCTAATGTCGGCATAATTGAGTCATACGTTGAGCTAGATGATGTTAATGATGATGGTGGGCCTTCAAATATCCACACTGCATTCAACGTACTGTCATAATTATCATGGCCATTTGACACTTCCAAATGTTAACCTGCTCTTGATGCATAGGTATTGATGAATAATTTTGTTGAATCCTTCAATTATTCATCTATGCCACCAGTAGTTTCTACCACCAAAGATGATGCGCCACACACCTCCATGATGACAGAGTCTCTGATTATAGGTGTTGAAATGGAAAGTGGAGGACCAAGTTCATTCAATGTTGATCTCGATCTTGATTAGTCATCTGGACCCCACTGTGAATATGTTAGAGACTTTAGAGAGCCAAAAGAGTATGCTGAATTTGATGACAGTGATGACAACAATTATTCTGACCCAGATGTCACAGCTAATATCAATGTTCATCATTTGTCATCTACTAATAGAGGTAGTAGTCCTCTTTGTCAATTTGAGACTATATCCCATATGCACACCCTCGATTTGGACGTAGATATGTTGTTACATAACCTGGGATTTGCTTGATTTCTGATCAACACAAATCCATCAAATTTGTCATCGGAGACTCAGGTAGTGCATGAAGACCTCCACATGCATATTCTATATATTGCATTCGACATATTGCAGCTAATTTTGTGAGGATGTTTAATAATAAGGACTTGCGTCAATAGGATGTTAACATTGGTATGTATTCGCAATTACGATTATTTAATCTCTTACAACCCTTTCAATTTCAATTTTTATTAACAAGTTGTTTACAAGTCCATAAATTAACATATGATTTTAACAGTGTACGAGTTGAAGTGACTTCATTTTCAATGGTACTATGAAAATCTTCATACGAAAAATGCAAAAGCAGCCGATTGGATTGATAGAAACCCAAGGGAGAAATGGGCTCAATCATATGATGAAGCAAAACGCTACGGACATATGACAACGAACATAGCTGAATGTATAAATTCAGTGTTAAAGGGAACTCGCCATCTTCCTATAACTGCTTTAGTCTAAGCAACATATTTTAGGTTGGATGAACTATTTGTTAAGATAGGGAACAAGCAAATAGCAATGATGAAGGCAGGCTACACATACTGCGAAATTGTTACTAATGCCACGCTAGAAAATTGAAGGAAAGCTAACTCCTACCTTGTTCGTGGGTTTACGCGAGCAAATCAATCTTTCCTGGTTGAAAAGTTAAAAAACCTACAGGAAAGAGTTGTAGCTTCAAACTACAAAGTCAATCTTAATGAGAGATGGTGTGACTATGGAAAGTTTCAACTCCTGTTCACATGTTGTTGCTGCTTGTGCTCATGCCCATATAGATTGCATGCTACAGGTGGACAATGTTTAGAGATTGGAGACTATATCCAATGTCTACTGACATGAGTTTCAACCCATCGAGCATGAAGATTATTGGTCGGAATATAATGGTCCACAACATGTCCTAATCCAGAAATGTGGAGAGATCCAAAAAGTTAGCCAAAATCAAGTCGTATTCATAATAAAATGGACCTTAGGGAGAGATGCCAACCAAAGCATTGTGGGTTTTGCAGGAATGAGGGCCTTACAAATCCGGCACCTCGGGTGAGAGTTTGCATCAACGATAATGCTAGTAAATGATTTGTTAATGTAAAATTTTATACTTATATATAAATCAAAGTTGTTTAAATTTTTATATCCAATTTTCAAATATTGGTATATTTATATCCGTACTAAATTTAACATACTCATATAGTATACCCAAAACTCGCAATAACTCTATACTACCAACATATATCATTACTATTATATCAAAAATTAAAAATTTATAATATTTAGTCAAGTATAAACCTAAAATTAGATTGTATTTGACTATATTTTTTTAAAAAAAATTAGAATTGTAGTCTTATTATAACAAAAAAAAAAAAAAGAAAATAAGGTTGGAAAAAATAGTGGTGGTGAGTTCCCATAAGTCATTGAGAAATGCAAGCTGCAAAAATGTTGGGAACTCGTCATACTTGATGGCAAGTTCCAACATGTATTCTTCTCACCACATTCTGTGGTGAGTTCTTACTATTGAATGAAAATAAGCACATTTCAAGAATTAATTTCAAAATGGCATAAAACAAGAAATAAAAAAATTAAATTGTTTGTATAAAAAAGCCCCCCAATGCCTTAAAGGCTCCGCCCCAGAGCCAAAGCAAGAACACCATGCATAATTTGAGTAAGTTAATGTAAAGCTAATAAAAAAATAATTGACTAGAATTTTGTTTTTGAAGATGAAGGAAATTGGAAGGAATGTACAGTACAATACTCAGATTTTTTAATTTTTTTATAAGTATTTGTGTTTAATCGTATTTGACATATAATTGGCCATGTATATAAGGTAGATCCTCAAAAAATATGAAAATTTTAAAAGACTTAAATATATTGTATTGGATATATGCTTGTGTATGATATTCATCCGAATCCAAGTAACATAAATGTATATAAATATAAAAGGTGACACCATCAGTGGCAAATAAGTAACAATATTTATATTTTTTATATTATATATAAAAACAATATTTATATTATATATATTTATGTTTAATCGTGTTTGACACATAATTAGACATACGTATAAGATAAATTCTTCAAATATATAAAAGATTTTAAAAGAATTAAATATTTTATATTATACATATACTTATATATATATATATGATATTTATGCGAGTCCGAATAATATAAATGCATATAAATATAAAAAGGTCACACAATATTTATATTATATGTAAAACCTCGGAGAATGGACCAAAATATCAAAAAAAATTATTTTAACAATACAAAATCTATAAACTATAAATTAAACTTACCCAAGCAATTGCCAAGCGTCAATTAAACATATTTTTAACTTTTTTTATTTATTTTATGACAAAAAAATACAGTTTTTTGTCTCTTAATAAATAAAAAGATTGTGACTAGAGTTTCTAAAAAAGGCTTCTAAGAGAATAAAGAAGAACAAAATAGAAAGAAAAAGTAGGAGAAGGGATAAAGTTTAGGAACGATTCCAATTTTTTATTGAGACATAAAATTAAAAAACGTTCAATACATTCATACCTTTATATAATATATGTTATTTTTTATATCCTATTTATGTATTATAAAAAATTATCAAATCTAACTGAAAATATTTAAATAATTTTTAATTATTTATTAAGTGTCGTACAATTATAGTTTTTTTAACTTGTTTAAAAAATAAGGTCGCATTAATTTTTATATATTATTAAATTAAAACCTTAATGTATTAATAATTATTAGTGAAAATTAAAATATCGAATAATATAGAATAAGTTGATGCAAATGAAACCTTTTTTAAAAGTTAAATTATACAAAAAATCTCTATATTACAGATAAAATGCGGATTTAGTCTCTATAGAATAATTTGAAAAATTTTGATACCTCTACTTGAGATTTTGAATTGTAGTGCAATTGCAAACGTCTTCTATTTTCTCCGTTAATTTTTGATACGTGACATTCACTTTGCCTATGTGACCTTTATTTTACTTACGTGGCAGGTCCAATTCATCAAAACTAAATGCTGAACTGGACGAAGATTTCCTTTCTTTTTCGTTCTTATTAATAAATCATTTTTTTTTCTTATTTCTTTCTCATTCTCTCTGTAGTTTAAAACCTAGAATCCAGCCATCCTTCAACCCGTCAGCCGTCGCTTGACTCCCTCTTCTCTCTTCTCTTTGCCTTCTTTAAGTCAGATTTTTCTAACAACATGTAGGAAAGTCTGGATCTAAGCCACAAAGTTGTATCAACCACCCATTTTTTTCGTAATATTACTTTAATCCAAAGGCCAAACAAAAAATTCTACCGTAGGTAAAGTTAAAAAGGTAAAAATTTGAAAAAAAAAAAAAAGTGGCAGAAAAAAAAATTCAAAATTGAAAAAACCCGACTCCCTTGCTTGAATGCAGCACAATAGCTAAAAGGAGGAATTAATAGCTGTGAGGAAGGGTGGCAGAACCAAATCTTTGTTATGGCCTCGCTGCTTTGAGGAAATCTATGGTGCCTTGTTTAAAGTTGAGTTCATGGGTCTTCGATATATATATATATATATTTCTTGTTGGGTTTTAGTTGGGTTTTGGTCCTATTTACTTACTTAAAGTTGAAATGTTTTGGTTTTGAAGACAAATCAAAACAGAGAGAGGGGATTAGGTATTTTCTTTTAAAGGTTTTGGTTTTATATCTTCTGTTTGTATTTTCATTCCATTTTTTTTTATTTGCTAAAAGTATGTGGAAATTTTTGGCTAAAAAAATTAGGTGGAAATTAAATTGTTTTTATAGACTGATTTAACCTGTCAATTAAAAAAAATAATAATCTATGTTACCTTATTTAATGGGAAAAACGAAAAAAAAAAAAAAACCGTTTTTAAGAGGGATTAAAAATTTTTAAATTATTATAGTGAAATTAAATCTGCATTTTGAGTATAGTATAGAGATTATTTGCATAATTTAACTTTTTTAAATATTATGTATTAAATCAAAGAAAAATATTATGATCGCTTAATGGTAAAAAAAAACTAGTTAAATAAAGATACGAGTTATAAATTTTTATACGATAATTAGATTTTTACTTTTTTTTTAAACTCTTAATATGAATAGAAATAATAGATATTTATTATAAACTTTTTTACGTACATATATATTTTTTACATATTAAAATATGAAGTGAGTTTAATGATCACATACATTGAACTAGCAATAAGTTTTATAATCCTACGTATCGTTTTACAGAAACACAAGAACCATAGGGAAGGATATTTTAACGACTTTTTTGTGAAGAATATTAAATATGTTGGTTTCATCTATAGTATGTTCAATTTTTTTTAAAAATGTAAAAACAATTATATATATTTTTATTTAAATATGTATATATAAACTGTCTTATTAAATTACTTATATTACTTACTTTTTAGCATTTAAAAATAAAATAGTGGAAACGCTCGAATTATACACTAATTAACTGTATTTTAATATTTTCACTTTAAAAGGCAATTAGCTATTCACTTTTTAAAAAATTACGAACACGCTTTTTACCTTAAAAAATTACCCATCTTCTATAATAGATTATTTCTTTAAAAAAACTAGATAAAAATAATCTATGTCTATCAAATTCTAGTAAGGTAAATAACCCCTTTGAATATATTAATCATTCCAGTAATTTTATTCCAATAATTTCCTTTTATTAAGATTTTGAATGTGTTTCCACATATATTGCTATATATAAAACAAAATTAGTCTCATTTGATTTAGCTCAATCCAATCTAAAATAATGTTTTATTAATAAATTTTTATTTTTATTTAATTTTAATTTTAAAATACTTTTGAAAAATATTATTATGAAGATAATTTTAATGCTTCAATAGTGGCAAATTTAAACTAATTTTATTATTTCTTAAACAAATCCTTAAAAGTGCCGATATCGAGGCCCATTGCCATTTCCATCCTTCATTAACCTCTCTAGAATACAGCTTATTTTACATGAAAATTATTCAAAAATAGCTTTACTTTTACATGAATAGTTTTTTTCCCTACTTGTTGATGGGCTTCTTGGTTGAAGATAAAATGGTCCAAAACGTTAAGCAAGAATAAGGTCTGAAATATAGAGAAAAAGTTAAAGAGCATCAGAGTTGGGACTTCGACGTGCTCACGATGCCTAAGTTAGTTGGGGTTCTACAGAGAGAGTTAAGAAGGATAAGAGGGGGAAGAAAAAGAAGGTGAGCTTTTTTTATCCATTTACTTAAGGGCTTTGTAACCCCTTTTATAATTGAGCTTTTGACGTGCCTTTTGATCTTGTCTAATCATCATTATCCTAGAATGCTTGTTTGTCAAAATAGTAGTCTTTTAGCCATATTTGTTAGGATATGTTAGTGGCTGATCTCGAACAAGAAGAGTAAGATCTGAGATGTGTTGCTCAAAGGCGTCTAATCCAAGATATTATTTCAAAGGTATTTATCAGGAAAGTCTGTTAATGTTTAGAGTGTGCCTTGTGCGATTGGGAATTTAGTAATCAGGTGAGTATGCCATTGGACTTTGGTCATCGCTGGGACAAGTGGCAATTTGGGCCATTTGGGTGATTTACATTCTTAACGTATAACGATTGCCCCCCAGGGCTAAGGGCAGTTATAAAATGACTAGACTTAGCCTTAGGCTGAAAATTGATTACCTTAGGTTTAATATGGCGTCCAAGAATTCTGAATTTGTCTTTATTTCGATATGTTGAGTGAAGATTTAGTTCCCACCCGTTGTTTTGAATTTCAAATATACAACTTGACAGTTTCATGACGTGCATAGGAAGAGATGAAATGGTTACCTAATACGTGGCTTTTGTTGCGTGTTTTAAGGTCAAGTATTGATGAGCATTTAAAAGGGCGATTTTTTTCTTTAGAAAGCATTGTAGAGACTGTTTTTCATTTCAAAAGTCATTCTTCACAGCTAGTAAGGTTTTTTTTAGCTTTATTATTTTTTTCATTTCCTTTTGTTTATTTCTCTTGCGATTTTTACTTCTTTATATTTTTTTATGTTGTTTTTTGTCTTTGTTTATATTTGCAGCAAAAGCTTTGCTTTGTAATTTGTTGTGACTCATGTGTTTAGGAAGACTCGGGGTAACGACTCTTCGTTTTCTTTGATTATTGTTCAACAATTTCTGGCTAAGTATATTGAAACCTACTTATTTGATCTTTCGCTCTTTAGATTTATTATCTAATTTTGTTTTTGGGGTGGATGGTCGAGTCTAAGCACCGTTTGCTCATTAAGTCGATTGCCAAAAAGTGTAATCTAAAAAATAATGGGCTATAAGTGAGAAATCAAGTAGAAGCAATAAGTAAGGCTAACTTTGGGCAGTTTTGTGATCATCTTTTTGTGATGATGAGTGGGGACAAAAGTCAAAGTATAATGGTGGGTTGTTTTAGCGAGTAGGCTGAGGTGCAAAGTGTCAAATAGCTTCTTGATGTTATAGGTCTCCATAACATTCCATCAATCATCGAAACGGCACAAATACTTGAAGAGGCCACTAATGGTACTGAAGAAGTTATAGACTTTGGGGATTTAGATACAAAGCCCATAGAGAGGTGTGCTGGTGATGTCTCTATGATGAATGTTTGCAAGTGGATGGCTGATAGAGGCTGGATTTTTGACTAGTACGAAGTCTTGGGCCTCTTTCAAAGCAAAAAGTGATAAGTAGGGATGAAAACAATGCCATTTTTTATCTTTTTTTCAAGTGGGTTCCATTTTCCACTAGAATCATTTTTCTATTCATTACTTGAGGAGTATAGGCTGTCACCAAATCAACTAAAGCCAAACTCGTGGACAATCATGGTGACATACTTTTTGTGTACAAGGAAAAAAGGTGGATGCCTTCTTTAAATATGTTTAGGATGCTATTTGTGTTGGAGGTAAGCAAGCCATGCCTGTATCATATATAGGCAAGGAACAAAATGAGACTAATGATAGCCTTTCAGTTAAATGCTCACTTACTTAAGCATCAATTCTTCATTGTACGTAAAAAAATGGGCATAAAATGGGGCTTCCTAATTGAATGGAGTAATAAGTCCCCTGAGAGTAATGTAAAGCATTTTAAGAGGAGGAATAAGTAAAGTTTTCAAAGGAAAGACAAGTCAACTGCCAGAAATATATGATTTTATAGAATGTTTAAAGATATTGTTTTAGTTTGGGCGTTAAAAATGTTTCAGAAGGACTCCTATGTCCCTCGAAGAAGCGAAAGAAGAAACATCTCCTAAGAGCTTAAAGGAATGCAACTGGTCGTTGTATGTTCTTTTATGTGTTTGTTATGGCATTCAGGGTTAACTTGAATTTTTAATCACTTTATTGATATCTGTAAAGGGCAAGGCTAGTGAGGAAGATTTGCAAGATGTATTCAAAGAGCCCTTTGGTGCACAAGATGTTGATCAAGGCTTTTTAGGTGGTGAAAAATTATCTTTGAGTAAGCCTATGGTTGATCGACCATTCATCCCTCAGCAAAAGAAGGTATATTCCTATGAATCTTAACTTGGTTAATATGTATTTATCTAACATAGCTTATACTTTGTCTTGTTGCTGGAATGGATCCTCTTTAAGCAATTTCGGAAGAGTGTGCAGCTAAATAGGTGGCCACCAAGAAGGTTACTCGTTCAAGAAAAAGGGCAAGCGCAAGAGTTAGAAGGTTCAATATGATTTACCGCAACGAAAAAGAAAATTAAGAAAAAAGTAAGGCATCGATAGAGTGTGTAGCCACTACTTTTACTCTTGCTACTACTCCATCTATTAAGGCAGAGACTGTAGATGTTGTAAATGTGTCCACAAGTAAGGCTATTTCACAGCCTTTTAGCACAATCTCGATGCTTGTCTCTCGTGGTCCATCTCTTTCAGAGAGTAACAGTGGTGATGCTGGGGTGCTACCAATAGTCCTTAACTTATTCTTTTAAAGGTGGGTTCAACATGTAGTTAGCTGCATAAAAGCATGTCTCCCTATGACATTGAGTGATTAATGAAGAGGACATCAATGCAAAATTTTTGAATACCATATTATTTTGTTTGATAAAGGTACTATTTTGCGTTGTTAGTTTCGTTAATGTTTTTGTACATGCTTATTTTTATGTTTGTTGTTTGTCGTTGTAGGCAGTGGATTATAGGGCTACTTATAATCACCAAATGGTGGAGTAGTAAGAGAAGTTTGATAAGGCTAAGGCAGATATTGCCTATTATGCCAACTTGAATAAGAAGCTTCAAGGCCAGCTAGACAAGTCAAAAGAGGACCTGAAGGATGTTGAAGAAAAACACACTATTAAGATCGCCAAATTAAAGATAGAATTAAAAGAGGTGAAAGAAGTAGCTGCTGAAGCTGCCAAAGAGTTGAAGGCCTAAGACGTTGAATTGACGACTGCAATAGCAAAGATAAGATGTTTGCTTCTGTTGATACTTTCATGTGAAGCACTCTTTATAGAGTGTAGTTGTTGCATAATCCCCTAGACTTAAGGGATCTTTAGCTGAAGAAGTTGGTTTCACCACCGAAGGGCTTTAATATGTTGGTTTCACCATCCAAGGGCTTTAATATATTGATGTCGAATTAACAGTAAGTGAAAGAATGTCAAGTAAGGGACACTACCTTTATTACTTTAGCTCCCGAGGAGATTAACATTGGTAATGGTTTTGACGATGAGGAGAAATGTGAGCAGGTGGAAGAGGATCCAGCTTTTGATAAAGGTTCTGAGCAAGCCTAATTATTTGTAAGAAACTTTTAGAATATGTATATACCTTGGTTTTGAATGGAAATCTTGTTCTATTTTTTATACTTATGTGCAAGGACTTATATGTTTCTTTAAGATAGTCTTGGGGTGACAGTGTCACTTTGCTTGCATGCTGCAACGAAATAGAGTTTGGGTGTCATGCTGAAAGGATTGTTAAGTCTTGAAGATAACATATCTGAGTGGCTTGGTGTCATTTACCCATGTGTTGAATTAGCAATTAGACCTTCGAGGTTATTGGCTGAATAGGATGAAGAGGAAGATGACTTAGTCATCATTTTATCGATCAAACCTTTGAGGTTGTTGGTGTATGTAATTTGGTGTCACTTGTATGTTTTTTGAAAATAAAACTTTAGGGTCATCTACAAGATAAGGTGACTCGATGTCACTTACTTATTTGTAAAATAAGATTTTTGAAGTCATCTACAAGCCAAAGTGACTAGGCATTACTTGGTTAGATCTTTAAGCTTGTTTGTAAACCAAGGTGACTCAGTGTCACCTGTTCATTTGGAGATAAGACCGCTAAGGTCGTTTAGAAGCCAGAGTGACTTGGTGTCACTTTTTCATTTTTGTACTGGGAAGTTTTAGCGATCAGTAAACTTTAAGACTATTTATATTTGAGGGTTTAAGATTTGTAATAAGGATGTTTAATTTCACTAGATAGGGTTTACAAATAACATCTTTTTAAATGGACAGTGTTTAAGTATTTGGAATTATTTTGTCTGTCATGTTTACCAATTTGTATGCTCTGAATCTAATAACTTTGGATATCTGATATGGTCTCTCTTAATTTGGTGATAGCTTTTTTTCATTCTATAGCCGGTCGATTAGCTTTGCAGCATTGTAATATCAAGTCCCTAGTTTAGAACTACCTATTGTTAACCTTTTTATTATCGTATCTAAACACTTTTTGTGCTCAACCTGCTATGCTGGCTATAGCCTCATCTTTGCTTTCTTTTAATAAGTTCAGGTTGGCCTTTAAGTGGGACTCATTCAACTACTAGTCTACTTTGGCTTTTTGAATGCTATTTACGCCAATTTCAGCTGAGATAACTACTTCAGTGCCATAAACAAGGCTAAATGATGTCATGCTTGTAGCCTAACTTTTGGTTGTTCTAATTACTCAAAGGATATCCGATGTTTTCTTAGCTTAGTGCCTTTTGCATCATCTAATTTCTTTTTCAATGGCTGTAATATATTTTTGTTCATGGATTTAACTTGACCTTGGATTGGGAGTGAGCAATTGAATTATGCACTAGATTGATGTGGAACCTTTCACAGAAGTCCTTCAATTTATCTACCTATAGCTGTTTCCCACTATTGGCTACAAGAACATTAGGAATTCTGAACCTACATAGAATGAATTTCCAGATGAAGCTTTCCATGGACCTAGCCATGATAGTTGCCATGAGTTTCGCTTTTATTTATTTGGTGAAGTAGTCACAGATGATGATAAAGAACTTTTATTATGAGGTTCCAGAAGGAATGAGCCTAACTATCCCCATATGCAGAAAGGCCATAGGCTGAAAACTTGTTTTAACATTTTCACAGGTTACTTGGGTATCTTGGCAAATCATTGGCATTTGTCACATCTTTTTACCATATCGATTACCTTCTTTCTCATGTTTGGCTAGAAAAAAACCTTGCCTCAAGGCATTCTATGTTAAAGCTCTAACCTCCAAGTGATTGCCACATACCCCTTTGCTGATTTCCCTTAGGACATAATTTGCTTCTTCTAGGGCTAAATATCTGAGAAGGAGAAAATAAAAGATTTTTTTTATATAAAATGTCATTGATAATTATGTACCTAATAACTTTTTTTCCTAGTCGTCTATGTAGTAATGACTGAAATGAGTGTTATGTTAGAGAAAAGATAGGATGGGAGTCATCTAGTTATCATTGTTATTGGCTGTCAGCTCATGAATGTCTGTTGTAGCTTGGGACCTTTACACACTCAAGTAGGACTTTTCCTTTGCTCATGATCTTTATGATACTTGCTATTGTAGACAGAAGTCAACTTGAGTGTTTTGCATATGAGGTATTTGTTCTATGGCCACATGATTGAAAGATTGTATAGCCCTATAATCATTCCATGGTATTGGCTAACCATTGATCTTTAATGTCATAAACCCTATTCATTTGGTTTAGCACTAATTGAGAATTTATGTTTGCTGTGAGATGGCTAGCTTTCAACATCTTTACCAGTTCTAGTCTAGCAATCAGTGCTTTATATTCTATTATATTATGTGAAGTGATAAAATCAAAGAACAGTCCATATTGCCATTTTTGGTCTTTTGGATCAAGTAGTAGTACTCTAGCTCCTAACCCTTCTTTTTCGATGATTTGTCCACATAAAAGTCCAACACTTGGTATTGTCTTTGACAACAGACTGTTGATCTGGTTGTGTTGGTTTAGGTTCAGGTTGTATCGAATTAGCGACCTCGATACTTTCTTGTTCTGGCATGGCCCTTTTAGAAGATACAAGGGAGCACTTAGTGATGAAGTTTGCTAAAGCTTATGCCTTGATCGCCTTTCTTAGATTGTAGTTAAGGCCAAATTCACTAAGTGTCATGCTCTATCTAATCATTCTACCTACCAAATCTACCTTCAGAAGCACTTTCGTTCAGGGGCTGGTCTGTGGGGACCGTGATTGGTTGTGCCTGAAAGTATTGTCTGAGGTTTCTTGCTATCGCAATGTACCTCAGAATGGATCCTCAAGGATCTAAGAGTGCGTACGACTTAAAATATTTTCTTGACTTGAAAATATCTTCTTGACCCTGACTTTTCTTTGGCTATGTGATAAGAACGAGAATGTACGAATTCTCGACTTGTGGTACAGGGAAAAGGACCATAAGACGAATCACTTATCTTATTAGTCTCGGATGACCATCATGAAATAGTCAATGCTTGGAGTCGCCACCGATCATTTCAAGCTAGGCATGATTGAATGCCTATTGAAACTTATGTTTTGAGATACGAAACTCAAAACATCGATCCTGTGGTCTACGTAATGCAAAGATTCGCCATTTGGGTTCGGGAGTTGGTTACGCGCGATGAGGTATGAACCTCTTCGCGATGCATGAAATCGATACCTTACTAGCTATGTCTTATCTTGGTTTTGATTATTTTGATCTTATATTGTCATTATTTTGATATAACCTTTTTTTAATGCATGAATCTTATAGAAATACAAATCCAGGTTTTGATGAAAAAGATATAATCTCATATACGCCCCGGAGAGATGGGAAATATAGAGATTTTCAATAAAAATGACCTCTGGATTTTACTTTGAAAATGGAATGTTTCACTTTGTGCATTGGAGAGATACCCACGTGGAACATTACCTTTAATTTTATTTGAAATGTTTTGAAAACATGAATGCATATAACCATCACAAAGAAATCATGTTAGTAAGGCAACAAATGAAGTGACATAACATAGATCATTCAATGCAATGATAAAGGAAATGGGTGGACTATTGGAATTTATCTCGCTATTGGCATCGATTATCTAGGAATAACCGAATCGACAATTTTTTAGACACATATGGATTTCTTGATTAAACAAGGTTTGTTTAACATATTCATAGGGCTCCAGGAAAAGAAAAAAATTAATTGTAATTAAAAGACAGGATTAGAGTATCCCTTCGAAAATATGGGGTTGAAGTATCCCTATGGATGACAAATAATTTTGACAAAGAAAGTTTCTTTTAATCTTGACGATTTTGAAAAGCGGGGTTGGAGTATCCCCTAGGAAGGTCGGGGTTGGAGTATCCCCATGGATGACAAAACTTCATGATTTAGAAGAAGGGTGAGCATTCGATGATTTTTGGCAAAAGATTTATTGTGAATGAGGATGGTAAAGATGTAAAATATGTTTGTGCCTTGATATAAGCTTGTGGGAGGTTAAAGTATGTTCTCGAGTCTGATAGGGGTGATACGTAGACATTCGAATGTCTCGAGACGAAGTTCGAGAAAACAACTCAATTTTGACCATAACAGAAAATAGGGGACGGCATCGCATTATCCTGCTTCCCGAATTTATTCTAAATTGGTTTGAAGGCTTTAGAGGGTGGACAAGATACAGTTAGAAAGGTAACTTGACGAGGGTCAACCTAAAAATATTCCCCATATCCCAAAAAGTCATTTTCTAGGGGAATAAATTTTCAAGTTTGGATTAATTTCGCTGCTGGCAGAGATACAAGGGATAAGGTGTGTCAAAATTTGAAAAATCATTCCGAACTTATTTGGTATGAAAAAATTGCAAACAATACCTTTTGAAAAAGGAAATTTCATGAACCTTTTAGGAAAAATTCTTGAAAAATTTCAAAAAATCATCTAGTGGGCCTGAACGGCCCAACCAGAATACAGGTTTGGACTCTAGAGGTTTCGGATAATTCAGACTTGAAAAATCATAACTCTCTCATCCAAAATGATCCGAGGGTGAATAAGGCATCGTTTTAAATATAATTCGACATGCTTTGATAAAAAAATAGCAAAAAATTCATGAAAAATCATTTAGGATTTTAAAGTGATTTTTCAATTTGTAATAGTTATGCTGCCAGTAGGGGACAAAGCAAAGCAGGGGATATCTCTTATTTTTTATGTCTACAGGTCCAAACTTGAGTCATTGACATTCGAACACCTACAACTGAAGGGAAAGAGTGGCATGAGCATCACAAGCTCATTTGCATAGCCCCGGAGTAATTTGGGGCAATGAAACAGCCCATTGAACATACCACTCAAGGTTTTGACTCAAGAAAAAGGCATAAACATTTA
>JBBYHK010471333.1:31488-66119 GCA_038382065.1 Adansonia grandidieri | reverse complement strand
TAATTGTTGGGGGCAGACCACAACTTGGGCTGTCAAGAAAAAAAATAGTTATTATTATTATTATTATTATTATTATTTTAGTTTGGGAAATGGAGAAAGAGAAAGAGAAACACTATGGAGAATGCAACCCACAGCAAAATTGTCCCAATGGTCTTTTCCCAAAAAATGTAAGTTTGTGTCGTGTTTAAACAAAACAACGTGTTCCCTATGTCTATGTGCTTTGTTTGTTTTATGTTTTGGTGCTGAAATTATCAACATTAATTTAATTAATACTTTCTACAATTTTGATTAATGTACTGCGGTTTCAATCTAGGTTTTTGTCTCACTTCTTTTTTTTTTTTTGGTTTGGCTTATATAACAAAACTAGTTCCAATAAAATGAAGTTACCATGCGGGATTCACGTGATGTGGGAGCCCTCCACCAACACAAGGCACTGTCGAAGCCCGTGAAGTAGACGGTCAAGGCGGGTGCACCCCGCTCGCGGCGCTGCAATGGTTCCATTGCCACCCCCACATTTGAAGAAAGTAATTTTTCAAACCGATCATAAGACTAGTTCTTTCCGAAGGACTGAGCTGGAGCGACGTCCGATGTTGGTCTAGCGCTTAAAATGATTTTTATAACTTGAGTTGTTTAAAGTATTTGTAGGTTAAGTTAGGTCGTAATTTAAAAATTTTAAAAGAATTTTATCTAAGTTCAAGTTGGAGCAATTTAAAAATTTGGATTATTATTTAAAATAATAACAATAATAAATATTTTATATTAATATTTATAATAAAATTTTAATAAAATTGTTTAATTACTTAAACGTTGATTTAAATGAAATGAGATAAATCTAAATTAAAAATAAATGTTATTTAAATTTAATTTAAATTAAATTAAATTTATTAGACCAAACAAATTATCCAAATACGATGAGATGAGGCAATGCGGACCAAAATTTTTTTGTAAATTTTGTTGCAGTGACTAAATGAGTGCCACTAGCAGGGCTTTTATCACATTGTTTCGGGGAATGCTTTGTTTAGTCAATTTAATCTAAATGCATGCGCAAATCGATGTGGGGAGTGAGTCCAAGTTAAATGCGGATTGGAGGGGACAACTTGAATGGTGAAGAATTTAGAACTAGATGAATCTGTCCACCACTCACTCTCAAAGCACTTCGACACTTTGCTGTTTGTGGGGGGTTGAGCGAATAATGGGTTGTGTTTAATTTGTTAGGCTATTTTCAGTGAGTCTCGGAATACGTAGGTGAGGGGCAGTCTAGTGAGTAGCCTGCTTTGGAGCTTTATTTTGCCTCTCCAAGTGGTCCCCCTCCTTTTGGGTCATTCATTTTATTTTTATTAGAATTGGGTATACCTAGTGTTATTTTTTATTTTAATAAGTTATGCCCTTAATTTTTCTTGCGTTGGAGTGAATAGTTTTCTTAAAAAAATAAAAAATTAATAAAAATATATTTAATTTTATATTTATTATTAATAATTTAATGAATTAAATTAATATCACTTAATTTATAATTTCAAGTTTAATAAAAAATATTATAATAATATAGATTCAACCCTCACTCTAAAAAAAAGGAAGAATAAGCATGTAGATTTATATATGCTTTACATGTTGAAGCTACTTTCGAAGCTCAAACACAATCATTGTCATTGATAAAGCTTGATTTGTTAATCATTATAATGTAATTAATTTTATGACCATAGTTATAAGATTTTAAATAAAACACGATTTCTTCACTTTGTTTTGTAAGAAAATATATTTGTTAATTCAATGATTAAGATTTATAATCACTTTCTTATTTCATAGTTTAATAATTAGATTAACAAGTTATCTATATTTATCCATTTCCGATTCTTTACAAAATAAATATATCAATTAAAAGAGATGAAATTTATCTTAGCCAGATACCAACAAATCATTGTGATTTTCTTGCACTCTATACATCATCAATCTTTTTTCTTAGATGTAATTACGAATATTATGATGAGATTTGAGTTATATATCTTTGGTCTTAAAATAACAGATATAATTCAAATTTTAATATATTTTGAGAGCCATTAAGCCGAAAATAAAATAATTTTATTTTGGAACTTTAAAAAATAAATGAATAAAAATTGGTAAGTTGGAAATGTCAGTTTCAGAAGGGAAATTGTAGTTGATATTGAGTGGAGGGCTGGTAAAAGTTTGTAATTGCAGTAAGACATTGTCGGTTTGGATTTTCCCAAGATTCGATGTATACAAGTTGAGCAGCTTTGTTTTGTGAGATGGAAACTTTTTCGAGATGTCTCATTCATTTTATTCAATATTCTCACTAACTTCCATTCCCAAACTCAGAGAAAAAGGAACCTGTGTTTCGTTGGATTTGGGTGTGAGATGGACAGATGGTATAACTTATGATATGTATGCTTAGATGGAATCGCTACTCTATTATAATAATATCCTATGCGTTACAGTAATGTATCTATCTGAATGATTGAATAGTCATTTGGTCGAATAATTTATTTAGAATATTTTTTAAAATTTTAAAATTATTATTCTGTAACCTTTCATTGATTATTTTGAGACTCTGTGAAATAATCATTTTATTTATTTTTTATTTTATTCAAACCCTAAACCCGAATGAAAAAGATCATGTCCAACAAAAAAAACCAGTAAAACATTGTTTCAGCACATCACCAAGAGGGGAACCAACACAATCAACCCAAAAACAAAAAAGAGGACGAGAGAGAAACTCTTTTTTTTTTTTTTTTCGATTTATGGTTTTGAGGAGTAGGAAGAGAGCAAGGGGACGAATATGTACCCAACCAGACTTAAACATATAATAACAGACATAAATAATACAACTACAATAAAACATGAATACTCAAATAATAAAAATTTTCATGTGCACATCACATTCAAACGTGGCAAAAAACTACAGGACAAAACGAGCTTTAAATATGTCACGTTCAAACGTGGGGAAGAACTACAAGAAGAAGCGAACTTTAAATATGTCTTCTTGTCCTTCTGGCCAAAATTGTTTGAGGCTCAAACTATTTAATAGATCTGACCTATACGAGTTAAGTGTTAAACAAAATTTTTATAAAATTTGATTAAGTTAATTTAGATCAAATTATTATTTAATAATAAATATAATATATTTATTTAAATATAATTATAAATATTATAAATATTAATATAAAATAATATTTTAATAATATAATAAATAATAAAATAAACTTTTAAATTTGAGTCGAACGTGAACAACAAATTTTAGAATTTACGAGCTGTGACTCAATCTCTTGACCTTGTCCAACCATGTAAAGATCTACTTTTTGGAGCCCAGCTTTACTAAATAAAGCCTTGGACAAACTCAATTTTGCATTTTACTAGTCTTTTCAACTCTAAATTGTTTTCCAACTAAACCTGGTCAACCTGGCCCGATTAGCTTTAATATTATTGTTCTAGGCTTACTCGATCTAGCCTAAAGCAATAATTTTAAATTAAAATAATATATTTTATTTAAATTTAATTATAAATATATATAAATATTAATTAAAAATATTATTTTAATATGATAAATAGTAAAATAGGCTTAAATAAGTAAGTTTGGGCAGGTAAAATTCAAGCTTAGGCTTAGGAATCAAAAAAATTCGAATCACGACCCGATCCGGCTCATGCCTAGGTCTATTTCCAACTAACCGTAACTTGTTGGTCTATTAGTATCAATTTTTCTTCTTAAATTAGTTATAATATTTCTCCTTGAAGGATGAATTTTACCCCAATTTACCATTTGGTTTAGTACATTAATAACATGGTTTCTCCATTTGGAGTTCATGTTTTGGTAATGTTGGGTTAAGGAAAAATAAGGAAAAAAAATTACTAACGCATCAATGGAAAAAGAGATATACATACATATATATATATATACACACACACACATTCTTATGATATTCAATTCATATCCCTTTTCCAATTTTCTCACCAGTGATGAAAATAAACCAAACAAGAAAAAAAATGAAAGAAAAGAAAAAGGTTTGGTTTCTAGCTCGATTAAGTGTGGGATGTGCTATTTTAATCACTTCATTTTAAACCAGTTCAAGAGTTGGAGTTCTTTGTTAATATTCGAAGATCAATTCAATATTTGAAATGGTTTAGACAAAAACATTAAAGATGCCCTTGGTTAGGTGGAAAAGGGGAAGAATGAATAAAGAAAGATGAAAAAGTGAAAATAAAATAAATCTTGTGTACATTTAGTTGGAAAGAAAAATGAGTGTAAAGAAAATTAAAAAGATTATTATTTATCACACTTATAAATAAAAACAAATTACTTCAATTTGAAAAGAAAAGAAGGAAAAAAATAAGAATAGTATGTCATGTAGGTATATTTACAAGATTATCTATCATTTTTTAAATTTTATTTTTTCATCTTAACTTCTAATAGGTATAATAGTAAAAAAAGATACTTTTTATTTTTTCTCGTATTTTTCAATCATACCAAGTTATGAGAGAAAAGAAAAGTGAAAGGAAAATTTTTTCCACTAAGCACACTAATGAAAAGAAAAACTATCTTTTAATCTTTTCATTTTTCCCCTTATCTAATTTTTTATCTTTTCAAATTTCTTTCTACCCTATTAAGTAAAGCCTTAGTTTGAAAATGAACTTGGGTAAAGAAATGAAACCCAATTACAAAACGAATCGGGCCTTAACTCCAACCTTTAAAGTCTAAGTTCGACCTAACTTTTTTCCACTTATATAATACATATTCTTTTATTTATTTATATTATGTAATTTATATCATAAAATGAATAAATATATATTATATCATATTACAAACATTAAAAAATGTAAAATTATGAATTTTTAAAACTTAATAAAAAAGGTTAAAAAGATTAAGTAAAAAATAATAAGGAAAGGCCTATATGGACTTAGATTTCTCATTAACAAATATGGGTAGGTTGATGTAAAATTTAATGTTTATATTTTAGATCGAGCTAGACTTGTACAAATAAATATGATGTTGATATCAGGGACACCTTTAATCCACTTATTATTATTTTGCAAAAGTGTATTACTATTTTGTCTACAAACTCGCGATTCAACATATAATTCCCAAAATAAACTAAGTATAATTCATATGACAATTTTTGGTGCAATGATTGCTAGAGTGCACCCATTGTGATGTATTGTTTATTTTGGAAAAATGCACAAATTGTTCTAACAGTTTATTCTTTAAGAAAATGTATTTCAATAAGAAAAAAGTAACCATTACTTTATAAGTCATAGTCCAAATTTTTGACCAATTGATGTGGGATCATTGTCCCCCTCAATGCTAGCCCCCTTGGCAACACAAGCCCGGTATAGAGTCAGAATCGATTCTTATAGATGGCGTTTTTTTTTTGTCGTAAGGATTATTGGAATGCGCTCACAATGAGGTATTCTTCACTTTACAGCAGTGAGCAAATTGTTCTTACAGTTTTCTCCTTTGCTATGAGGATTGTGTTAAGGATTATTGGATTACGTTCACAATGAGGTTTTCTTTACTTTACAGCAGTGCGCAAATTGTTCTTACGGTTTTCTCTTTGCTATGAGGATTGTTGATGCAAAGATTGTCAGACTGTGTTTGCTATAAGATAATTTTACTTTGGACTAGTACAAAGACTGTTTTTACGATTTTGTCCTTTAAAAAAAAACATTTCAATAGAGAATGATGATCTTTACTTTATAATCCAGAATCCAAATAATTGGCTAATCAATGTGGGATTGTAGTCCCATTAATAACATTCATGTTGAATAGATTTTTAAAGATTGCAAGTAATATTTTCTTCAAATAAATTAAATAGATAAAAATTAGAAGGGTAAAAGTAGATTAATTTTTTTCTTTAAAAGAAAAAAGGTAATACCTAAAATAGTGCCCCGTGATTGTTGATCCAAGTAGATTTGGGCTGGGCTGTCTTGCTTGTATAACTGTTGCACTTCATTTTGTATAAACAAATTAAGGAAATTTTGGTTACAAAAGAGGATCGTAAGTGCTTTAAAATTAGAGTTTTTTTTAATACATTATAGATGGAGTTAAGAAATTGATAAGTATTTTTTATTATAGTAATTTTTAATTTTTTTTTATTATGTCTTATAAGAATATATCTCATATTGTAAAATTTATTAATAGAGTTTTTTAAATTTCATTAACTGTATCAAATAATTATTTTTATTGTGATTTTATTATAAGTTACTAGTTATGCTTAAAGTCTTTGAAGAAAGTGATTCATCGTTTGGTTAATGACTAAATTTCACTATTTTAATGTTTATGCCATACTTAATAACGTAATTATATAAAGAAATAAATTATCTAATTACAAACATCAAGAGAGTATTGATTCATAATTGTTGATTGTCTAAGGTTTGAATATGATACACCCTTAGTTTTGATAACGGAGGAATAATAGTAATAATAAGCTTTAAATTATAATGGAGTAGGATGATCTTTTATCATAAAAAGTTTTTATCATCCGTATAATTACCTATACCTAATTGTATTGAATATTTATTGGGTTAGGCTCCCTTTCATTATTTTATCATCCATTATTATCTAATACAACCTTAATCATCATCCATAAATTTGATTTTGATTTTATTTTGACAATTCATAAGTGGATTCTATAAATATAAATAGTGTTGATAAATGTACTTAAAAAAATAAACAAAAAAGCAATAGATGGGAGCCCAACCTATATTTCTTTAAGTCATATAAACTCAACCTTAAAAGGTTATTTTTCAAGACAGAATTCATTCATTTCGTACAAATCACCTTCGAATTTAATCTTTATATTTTTTTAATATCAAGACTATTAGGTCCCACTGCTCAAACCAAGTTTTGGGCAAAGATTGCTTTATATCAACTAGATCTAACTTGATCTATTAAGACTTACGAACAAATCAAACCACCGTCTTAATCGAAGGTCATTTGTGCCATATCTTATGCAGAAATATTGGACATATTTTTTCACATATTATACCATTTTAGCTCTTTACATCCATGCATGTTAGCATTTGGCTTAATTATGGATACATGTTCTATTTATTCAGAAGCAAGTTCGAATCTCTCATTATCTAAGAATTAAACATAGGCAAAAAAATCCCAAACGGCTTACAGTCTTAATTTCCCTTTTGAGTATTTCAAATGAAACTTGATCTTTGGTCAGGCATATCACAATTCACAACTCAAAAGCTTCAGTGTTTGATTTTTAATTTCTTGTCAACATTAAGGTAGAACAAATCGACTTTTAGATTTATCCCTTATGACAGAGCAGGAGCAGAGCTAGTCAAAATTTTTGGAGACCAAGGAGTGGTATTGCAGTGGTATCTATTATACTAATATATATCAATTTTAAAGGAAAACAAAATGGTATTAGTAGTGCATCATTTCAGTTTTGTATCGATTTATACTAATCTGTATAAGTCAATACTGATCTATACTCATACGTATTGATTCGTATTGGTAATTTTAATTTTTTATTTTTAAAAATTTTTTTCACTTATTTTATTTTTTAAATTAATTTCTAATGTTTTCCTATCTTATTCATTTAATTTTTCATAAGTACATTTAAAAATAAAATATATTCATTAAATTAAATTATTGATCCTAATTAATAATAATTTATTATATTTTTTTAATATTTTATGCTTTATTTATTTGATTTTTAACAATTTGACTAGTAAATATTTATAATTTTAAAATTTATGTTTACATACTCATATTTATATGCATATAATGGAGATATAAAATACGGTAGATGTAAATAGTACGTTGAAATACATCGATACTGGTACATACCAATAAAAAGAATGGTGTTGGTATGCCTACCGTTATGATGTTATTGACTACTTTGGAGCCAAATATAAGAGTAAAGAGGTAAAACTCATTTTTAAAGCTAATATGTTGAGATTAACTAACAATTAAAAATTAAATCTATAAATCTAGAGTTTAGCTCAGTTGGTTCATATAGTTAGTTAGCATTTAGCAATTTTGGTATTTAAATTTTAGCATTTGTAACCCTTCCCCTATCCCCAAGCATGTCTTCCTTTGCACCTAAAAATGATAAATATATAATATATTTAGTTAATAGGCTATTAAAAGATAAATGTATAATGTATTAATAAAATTTTAAATTTGGGAATCACAATTGCATTTGAATATAAATTTTAATGCATAAAATTAAGTTATAGATAAAATAAAAAACTAAATAAATATAAATTTTATTTTGAAGAGTCAATTTAGTTATATTTAATATAAAAATACATGTAAAAATATAAATTAAGGGAAATTCCAAAATTTTTGGGAGGCCACTGAGGAGGATTTGCCTTTGATGATGAGAAATCGACTTAGTATATTTATTTATTTAGTATAACTCAATTTAGTTATATTTAATATAAAAATACATGTAAAAATATAAATTAAGGGAAATTCTAAAATTTTTGGGAGGCCACCGAAGAGGATTTGCCCTTGATGATGAGAAATCGACTTAGTATAAAACTAATTTAATTTTACACATTTTCATAAATTTTTATGTAATTAATAATTTAACAAATTAATTATTACATTTAGTAATATAATAATACTTAAAGTTTTAAATTAATTTGATATCTCTATTATATCGATCAAAAATATTATTTTTATGTACATCCATTGACTAAAAATTTTTTACATCAAACAAATAATTATATATTTTTAATTTACACAAAATTTAACATGAATAATCTACTTAAATAAAATATAAAATATAAAAATTAAATTTAATAAATATAAATTAATATAAAAATTTATATAAATACATAAAACTAACTCGTGTAAATTGATCAATGCCTAAGCGAAATCTAAAGTTTAGTGTGCTTCACTCGAGATGCTAAGCTTAAAGCTAAATCCAGTGTCGTTTAGATTAATAAAAATTTAGGATTTTATGCATGGAACTGGGGATGTAGCTCAAATGGTAGAGCGCTCGCTTTGCATGCGAGAGGTACAGGGTTCGATCCCCTGCATCTCCATGTCGTATCTTTTCCGGCTTCCAAAGCCGGAACATTTCCACTGTAAGCACTGGGAGGGTTTGATCCCCTGCATTTCCATTTCCTCTCTTTTCTATTTCTGAAACCTGAGCACCTATTTTGAACGCTAGAAATTAACATCCTATGCTCTACCAACATTTAAATTGAAAATTATCCAAAAAAAAAATTAAATTGATCAATCATTTTAGTGATTAACCATAATATTAAATTAATGGGCTCCACCAACGTAAATCGAAGTGCAAAATTTAGACCAAAACATCGAAACCCAAGAGACAGGATCCAATTAGTTTTTTTTTTTTTTTTTTCATAATTGCATTTGGAATAACTTTCAAATGTGTACTTTATTTGCTCTTTTCCCAAATTGGAGTTTTTTCAAAATTGACACTAGACTACTACCAGTACAAAAAGATGAAAGAATACACCACTTTTGGACACACAAAGGGGCAATTGTTATACCAGCTAAAGGGTTAATTGTTCCTCCTCCTAGTAGTAATTCAGGTACAAAGCCTGTAGTAATAGTAGACCACCATTTTCCGATTCATGGTGTTCATATTTTTTTTCCTCTTAAAACTGGATACACATGATTACTAAATCGAACATAGTTCACGGACAAAACGACTAGACCAAAACCATTAATTTTTCCTAATGTTGTTGCTGCCCCCATTGTCTCTATTATAGAGTTGATCGATCAGCTAAATTATATCCATACACGTGAATCTTGTCTTCCTGTCCTGACTCAAATTTAGAATCTTGGAACCAGTCGGAAGAGTCACTGACTTTGGTGGTTATTGTTAGTTAAATACAATGGACCTTTTACAAGTAAAATGTGCTTGCTAATCATGGATGCAAAAAGGGAAAATACTCGTTTCGCAAGCATGCCAACTTCGAAAGTAAATCAAACATTTGTGCTCACAAATTATTTAATTTCGTCTAAAAGCCACTTGATTTATAATCAATGATCGAGTTAAACTCTTAACAATCGAGCAAGCCAAATTCCAATATTCTCGTACTTCAATTTGCTCAAGAGACGAATCAAGTTTCTTATTTAAAAAAATATGTTTTTAATCAGTATTAAAAGTCTCAATGCAAATTCAGACACAAATGATCAAAGTTGAAAGCCGAAAATAAAACTTGAACACATTTTTCACTAAATAAACCAACATAATTGAAATTAATTGAGCAAACTCAAATAATTTAATTTTTATCTCAAAGTTTAAGTAAAAATTAACCAAACTTAAACCAATCAAGCTCTAACCGAACTTTTAAGCTTCAAAACTTCTTACAATTGAATTCAAGCTTTAGTTTGAGCCCAATTAGATCCCTAACGCCAACTCAGATGTTGACTAATATTGCACACGCTTTCGCAACATCACATTGTTAAGTCCCAAGAAACTAACTTGCATCAAAACTTGTTTTCTAATCCCATCATCGGTCTGTGCTTATATGTCGGGCCATGTATTTCCAGTCCAGGAAAAGTTACTTACCCAAACAGGGTGTTTCCAACAGAAGGGAAGAAACAACAAAACAAATCCACCAAATAATCAGAAGATTAATTTGGGGATTTGTATAATTGGGGTTGTGGATAATAACAACCCGATTTATGTACGGCACGTTGCCGTTTAAGGGGGGAAAAAAAGAAACTGATACGATTTCATCATCTACTAATATTCATTGTTTTGGAAAAAAAAATTCAGCTAATTACATTTGATATATGCATGCTAGGGACAACATTTATAATACTTCATCATCTTGCTGAGAATAGAATGAAAAACCATTATCAACAGGCAATGACGGTGGAGTTCCAGGTGGGATGCAAGCAGCTCCATTTTCGCCGGCACATAAACATAGAGCCTCTGCATCCCTGAGGGCTGCATCAAGGTCAATCCGAGCACTCAGCTCGTTGATGAACTTCAAGAGGGTATCAAAGTCCATCTGCTCTCCTATTATCTTCCCACGATAGCGCTTCAAGATGGCTACACACAAATACAAATGGAGGTGCTCCGACAAATAATTTGTCCACAATACTTCCCACAGCCGCATTGTTTTCTCATATTCAAGTTCCCTGGTAAAACATGTTGATACCACAAACTTAAAGTTAAAAACACAGTAATTCATCTTTATTTCTCAGTGCGAATGCATTAGCAAGCTCAACATGAAATTTGAAGCGAAAAAATAGTTTTCAAAGCTAAATATGCGGAATGCTCAGATAAAATCGAGAGTTCAAGCCTGTTTTTAATAATGCCAACACAAAGATCCTGAAATGCCTCGGTACTTTCTCACAGTTATTTTTTTCAGCAATCAACACCAACCCGCACAACACATTACACAAGTTCTCTCTATGCCTTCCTCTGCCCCTCCGCACCAGGTTCCAATGACATATAAATATATAATTGCATGTCGGATTTTGCGGGTTGTGGAAAAGGTACACAAACGTGCAGAAAAGTATATACTAAAAGTGATTAGGGGTGTGACTGAAAATAGGAATGAAAAATCGATCAGCAGAAAGGGGTCATTTTCATCTTGAACATTATTGGATAAAACAGGGAGCTTTGTGGAATTGTTAACATTTCTTATCTACTCCCTCAGTCTCCTTTCCGTAAGTCCTTCCAAATTGAGACGGAATTTAAAGCAGAAGTCTTGGAAATGAGATGGTAACCATGTTAACCTTTTCCATTCCTTTTACACCCTCATACAAAGCCTTTATCTTAATTCTCCCACTTTCCTCTCCCTTGGAGCACACATTGGAAGAGAGTTATACCTCAAACTAATTGTACCTCATATGAAGCATTTGCAACATATTTCATTCAAAATAGGAATGTGTCAGCAGGAAGATATGCGCATTACATAATCAAAAGAAAATGAACCCTTAATGAAAGGAGATGCAGACATTAAGAATGCACCACTAGATCCAAGTGTCTTACCTTTTGAATTGTATCAGAATCCAGCGGAAACAGAAGAAATAATTCAAGCAGTCATTCTGCTTGAAATAGTTATGCAATGGGCTATCTAACAACTCCACCAGCTGCAAAAAGTAGAGGCACCGTTCAAATTCAGGGACCAAAACTCTGTTCAGGAATTATTCATCGACTTCTTTTAGCCGTTTAAAATTACTTGATAGAAGTATAAACTCAAGGTACCCTTTGATCTTCTTTATGTTGTTTAGGGGGAAGGGAGAGGTGGGTTTGCTGTTTATACATAACTTGTTAGAAGAGTAAGGTCATAATACCCTTTTAACCATCTTTAATGTTGATGTTGTTTCTCTCCCAGGAAAACAAAAGACTAAACCCCAAAGATCTCCAAGAAACGTAAGTCTGATGACATTGCAAATAGATGCTTGAACAATTTGCTTTATTCAAGGAACTTGGGAAACCAACAGTGACCATGTTATACATGTTTCTACGTATAGTTGATAAGCAAAGAATGGGCAAGATGATGCTCTATACTCATCATAAAAATGCAAACTCTCTAAGTTATCTAATTTTATCTGATAGTTATCTAAAAAAATGCAATCTCTTACTATAAAAATGATTCATTAAACATAACTTTGGAGGCCTGCTATCTCATCATGTAGCTTATCCTAAAGAAGCTACACCACAATGATTCAAATTTCAAAGTTTCATAAACTCAGACTAGATGCATATCATATCAATACTACTATTGCTTTTTAACTTTACACCACTGCAAATGCAGAGGCTGAAATTTCAGGGAGTGACACAAGGGGAGGAAGAATCAAATAGATTAATTGAAAAATGTTCTAAAACAAAGGGAAAATTCCAGAATTCGCCTACTCAATTGTTACATGCATAGTTTAATAGTCTTTAATTATATAGTTTTCAAAAAAAAAAAAAAAAAAAAAGAAACCTTTTTCCCTTTTCTAGATGAAAGGGAGAGAAAAGCAACTGCACACCAAAAAAAAAAAAAGAGGCGGCAGGTGGGGATAGGAGTTGTATAAACATGAGATTACCTTTAAGTTGAGCCATATTCCACACTTAAACAAAAGAAAAACCCAAGAGCAATTTGTAAGAGAGAGAGAGAGAGAGAGGAAACAAAACCTTAGCTAATGCAAAAAGCTGAGAGTGCATGCCATTTTGGTCACGATTAAAATTGGGCCCAAGGCGTTCCATCAGTGCCACAAAACACCAAAATGATTCTGATTCATCCTCCATTACAAACAAAATTGGGGATAGCAGATCATTCATACCCTGAAAAAAGATAGGAAAGGGGTGAAGCACACAAACAAACAGAAGACAAGGGACAGAATGCGTATGAACTTCGGAGAAACTCATTCAAGCATTGAAAAGGGAAACAAGTTATAGGCCTGGATGTTCACATCCTGAACCAAGTCTACTGTAAAACATACAAATTGCACATTTACGTGGATCTTGTGTTTAAATCATCTAAAGAAAAAAATTTGCATTCAAGAAATAAAAAGAACCTATCCCTTTGCCAAAATATAATTTAAGAAAAGGAAAGAAGGACAAAAATCAGAAATACAACATCATCAAGGAGAAAAGCCCCAAACAACATTTTGCAGTTAAATTATGTCTGCATATAAGAAAAAGAAATTATATAGTAGATGTTCAATTATGCTCAAGTTTAAAAATAGTGTTACATGATGATGCCCACTTAAATGCACTTAAAATATAATCGTATAAGAAAAACCATTTCAAATTCATTCAGCGATTAATACTCTCAGAGTTCAAATTCATTCAATGATTAATGCTCTCAGAGTCTGTGACATGGTATATCAGGCTTATTGCACTGCCTACTTGGTTGCTCGTGAGATTCTTGTGTCATACTTGAACAATGCAATGTCACCAGCATGCTGGCAACTCATTATGAGATTGTATGAAATGACATAGTGAAATTTTATTGCCATCAAGAAAGTCATTTATTAAGCACATATTAGCATTTAGATTAGACTAACTCCACACTTCTACATACTCCCATGCATATATATATATATATATATATATATATATATATATTCAGCCAAGAAAATGCATATCAATTTTAAAACACCATTTTTGTTGCATTTAAAAATTCAAAGACCTTTCATTGAATCAAATAAAATAACCAACATAAATATTGAAACTGGCCAGGACTATAATCAACTTCTTATTAATGGCAACCAACAGAAGGAAAAGCAAAGCATATCAGAAGTAATTACCTGACAGTAACCAAGATCGAAGTTATAGAAAGAGTACGTCAACAAAATATCATGTAAAATATTCAAATTTGGATTGTCATCCCCACTGTAGAAAGAGAGCGACCTATCTGTCCTCACCTTGAAAAAGAAAAACAGTGGTTTCATTGAACTTAGAAGGTTAGGATTGCACTACTACACTTTTCAAGAATAATATATATATATATATATATATATATATATATATCTGAGACTCCAAAGTCAAACATGTGAATCATACATACCACATCTTTCTCTATAAGGCCTTTCCTCTCTCTGAATTTTGTAAATCTTTTTTCCTGTTCAGGAGAGATTCTCTGCCAAAATTTTCACCAAACAAGTAATGAGCTTCATGTGACAACTAAGTTTGCCAGCATGAGGATATATTTAACAGACAGAATGGTATGACAATGGTTACAACAGGCAACAGTTCTAAGAACATTATTTATCCAATCACCCAATGCAGAACAGTTGATAAGTCCTATCAAACAAACTACAAATTATTCTCGCCAAACACCAGGAATTTGGAATGATGATGTGCTTATAGCACAAACGAATAGATTCTTCAGTAGCGCATTGCAAGCTGAAGTAATTATCCCCTTAGAAATTTATACATCATCTGAACCAGAAACCATAAAAAAATGATATTACTGAATTACACAAATCTAAGAGCCGCCATTTTTAATGAAGAGAATACTGATTAAGATAAAATAACTGACAAAAAATTTGGCTCCAGGTTTTCATCTCCCCAGTGCAGTATTTCTTATTCAAGCATCTATTATAATTATGCAGCATTTTACTTGCCCATAAAATTATACTGTTATATAACTTATAATAAAGTATTGGTTGCATATAACAAGACTGATGGGAGCAATTGGCCTTTTGGCCTTTCCGCTAGTCCATGTAATCCAGTAAAAGCTATAAGATCAACAGATTATGTGATGTAGAACAAGAAATTCTCCATTATACTTCCAAATTGAAAAACCCCAACAGATATGTCATCTCTAGGTCTGATTTTGAAGTCATTGGTTTGCTTAGAGCTCCCAATAAGCCGCCATATAAGCTGCCCTTACAAGATACTGGTTCATCTTTATAAAAGAAACACTTTACTTGTTGGCTCTCTATTCAGATGCACATCTCGGAGGCATGCAAATTTGGCAACATGCCATACACCTCAAAGGCAACCAACAATCCAAGCACACAGACTTGTGAAAGAAACCTCAAAGCCAACACAAATCCTTAGCTCCACCCCCCAGAAAGGAACATGGGATGCACCATAAAGGCAACCCAAAGATGAGAAAAAAAAAACACTCATTTCCAAGTACCAAACAACTGATGTCATAGAAGCAATAAAAGAAAAAGAAAGTATCATGTTAAAAAAGACTATTCACATGTTTCTTTGGCTGAAAAGAAACATTTTTTTCTGAGCCTAAAAATTTTCAACTGCTTGTACAGAGTAAAGACCGCCAACGTTAAAATTCAATGCAAACCCGTAGTGTAAGGAAGGAAAGATTGCTGCATGACAAAGTAGACAAAGAACACTACAAACCTGCCACTGGTTTTTTATAGCCTCATACTGTGTCTTTTTGATAGACCTTAGATATTCCCTCTCTGCATAAGTTGATTCATATGTGTGATATCCCAATAATATTTTCCAGATCTACAAATCAGAAGTATGATATCCAAGATTAAGATGCATTTTAGATAAAAAGAATCAATCCGCTTAGAATTCCTTGCATGGTATAAATACAAACCTCTTTTCGTAATTTGTGTTCAACTCCTCCATAAAATATTCTTTTTCTTAAAGCTTTTGAATCCACCACTCGACCTTCTGAATCCAAGAATGTTGGCCACTGAAAATCAATTGAATTTCAAAAAAGCGATATAATAGCAATCACATAACAAATAAGCAGTTATTGGAAGACAGCATGTAAAGTATGTTGCAACTTCAAAGATCATGTATAGAGAAACCTTTAAAATAGAAATAAGGAATTTTATCGCTAATATAATTTGTTCTATATACTAAGAGACGGGTGATGGACATATAACCGACAGAAGCAAGAATATCAAGTAACCAGCCCTATCAGAAAGGATGGTGAAAATTGATAAGCAAATTAGATACAACACAAAATAATAAAGTCTGCATCTGGTCCCTTACCTTTTCCAACCCCAATGGTGGTTGTCGGGGTTTTCCCCACACTAGTGAGAGTTTGTCAAACTGCCAGAAATTAAAGACAAAAACATATCAACTTGAGAAGCAAAATCTGTTCTCAACAATGAAACAATAATACACAAAAGTTATGGAATTTAAAATTCAACCTCACAAAAATTGGGTACCTTCCTACTATCATTATTAAATAAACCACAATACTGCATGCTAGCATAAGAGAGAAATAGATTTTTATAACACAACAACTAGCAATATAATAAATTGCATTTTGGTACCATTCATATCAACTACTCACAGGAGGGTTGCATACAAACAGCGAAATGAAATTCATTTCAGCTTTCAGTTTCCTAATTTGATAAAGTACCATAATTTCTTAATTAATTCATAGATGTAACAAATTAACGTTTCTAATTTTCTTTGCAGCCCCGTAACACTTTTAAGAATGTACTTTGTCAACAAAAGGTTAAGGAAAAGATCCTAATAATATAAATACAATCACAATAGTTACGTTGCAGATTTGTTCAACGTAGAATCAAAAGATCATAATTCCCAACACCTCAGCTTCTATCTTGTAATCCTTAGATTGGCAAGAGGACTTTTAACATCTATCTCCTATTTATGACTAACTAGCCACAAGTTCTCAACTGGTCATTCTCACAGGAAGAGAAAAGAACTCAAAACAAACACCAATCTGATGAGCATAGAAGATAGACTACATAGAGTTTATCTATCTACTAGATCCAGACAAACCAATTTTCACAACTGATGGGAGATTAGCAACAAAAGTTCCTCCAGGCCAAAATCACCAAACATTAGTTGATCCATCATCCGAGACCATGTCAAATTTTTTGTAAATCCATGCAGTATAAAAGTTATTTAACGCAGTATCAACATTGCCGCATATTTTTCACAAACCAATCCCCTCCCACCCTTCTTCTGGCCCCTATCAATTTCCAACTTCAGGCACCAAACACTAGGACAAATTAAGTTATGTGCTCTCACTCAGCAATCACATAGCAAAAGACATACTGGAAAGCAAAGCACATACTAGAAGCAATCTCATTCACATGTATCTGCAGTACTTCTAAAACGATTATAAAGGAAAGTGACACTAAATATCTATATTCAACTCATGACCACACTTGAAAAGGGTAGAAATGTCGAAAAAAAGAAAGAAACCCAGAAACTATATTAGAAGCTCCTTTCTATACCTCCTTACATCTGATTAGCTCAAAAGTCCACACGTTGGTGGCAGCTTCTTCATCATGATTGTATTTCCTATATAGGACTTGTGGGAAATCTTTGAGAATCAGAATTTTTAAGAAAAATAGATACTTTTTAGAAAGTCAACTACAGCTATATAATCAAATCATATAACTTAGGATATTAGAAAGTCAACTACAGCTGTATAATCAGATCCTATAACTTAGGATATTATTTAGGGAGGTTTCTTTTTTTTTCAGTACTCAGAGAATATGTATATAAAGGAATATAGGCCTGTATCAAAATGATTCATTAAAAGAAAAAATTCATATTATTTTTTAACAGGACTTTCTGTTTGACAAGGATAGAGGTTGGCATCATGTTGCCCTGGTATAGAAGTTGAAAACTTTCCAGCTACGGTAATGCAAGTAGCATGAATTGATAACAACATAAAAAGCTCTAAAATATTCTTAATCTAACAACAACACTTAATATCTCCGAGTAATATGGAAAGATATAGAGACATTGAGCCCACCAAGATAACTTTCCAAGAGCTATCTGCCACTTCAAAAATATATCAGATTCATCTAATTCTTTGTTTTAATCATCAAATGGACCACTCAAGGTATTTTATTTATATTGCAAGAAAAGACGTATATTTTAGCAGAGATACTAATTAATAAGTAGTTGAGTTTAGTCAACAAGATTGACAAGTTTGAACAAGGACTCCGTGCATTCTAAATATGGGCTTTTTCCCGATCCACCATGTTCAGCCACCCCTAAAAATGATGATGACATACGGGTTTACAATTGATCCATCAACAACAAGAGCTTCTACAGAAAGATATATACTTGCATTTTTGCACCTTCAATAAGAAGTATGAGTATTGAAAGTGAGAGTAAGAGTATCTTGAGTTTCAATCCAAATGTAAAAACACAAACATATTTCGATGTGTAACAGACAGAGACTGACAGACAGTGACACTTCTTGTGAAAAAATTAACAGTGCAAATAATTGACAAAGAGAACAAACAGCGACCTCAAGAGGATCTGGAGCAATAGGCCTTTGAACAGGAACTTCCTCAGCATCGTCAAATGGTTTGTGACCGTAATCAAGGGCAGACGGGTTATGATTTCCCCTCTCGAAAGGACCAAAGCCATTGCTATGAGTCATTTGGAATAGCTGTGAAGTTGTTTCTCGGGCAAACTTGGTTACAAGAGAAAATTTCTCCAAAACTTGAATTGATAAGTCTCGAGCAGGATCATGAACCTTTTGCCTCTCCCTTTGATTATACTGAGCACTTCCGTCGTGGACAGCCACATCAGTCCTTTCTTCATTTTCATGTAAAGTAGACTCTCTAACTGAGACAGGTGTTGATGGCACACTTGCAATGGAAACTGCCCTGGGAAGCTCCAAGGAAGACAAAGTTCGCTGTCACAAGCAAATAGAAAATTCAGAGTGAAACAGCAACTCTTTTCCACGTATAATTAAAAAACCCAAACAAAATAAAATGGTACATTCAGTTAGAAATATCTTGGTTTACAATTGCAAACAATAAAATTTGCAGTTCACATTTTGAAAAAAAATACAGAAAAAGCAGATAAGACAATTTTAGTTAGCACAATTACACTTAGACCTGCATTTAAAATAATTAATCTCTATAAAAATAAAATATTCAGCCATTTGAATATTCCTTAGTTCCCATGTTGGCCATATGCTATGGGAAACATTGCTGCTGAACAAATAATAAACTACAAAGCAGCTACCCAAAGAAATTTGTAATTAAAAAAAAGACAGATAGGTAAATTAGCTTTATACATACCTGCAGAGGGTTTTGAAAGTCATTCACAAGAAATAAATTTGCATCTTCTGCTGACCTAGAAATAAGATGAAAAATAAGGGCCTCAAAGAAATCTAACAATATATCTTTTGTAATAAATTGTCAGCTAAGGACAGATAAAACACCAAAATATTGGAACATACGAACATAATTGCAGTATAATACTAACTGTTTCAAGAGAAAACTCCTGACTTAAGAAGACTCAGAAGTGGGAGATTCAAACAATTATGAAAATATATGTATTTATATCACTAAGATTCTTCCCACTAAAAAACCTTCTCTCCTTTACGTCCAAACACACATGCAAGAAAAAATTTTCATTTTAAAGAATGAGGCAAAGGGCTTCATGGCACAAGTACCAGTAAAAAAACTAATTGTTAATTAATAATGGCACATTCGACAAAAGAAAAAAATCCTCATTGTAGCAAACTCTTCATAAAGAAAATCAAGGCTTATAGCATAAAGAGAAATGATGCAAAAGCCATTTTAATTTCCGGAATCAAGGAAAACCCCATATAAGGGATTCCAACATCTATCAAATCTAATGAAATTTCAGAATATATGTCTTTCCTGAAAAGAAAGTTTATTATTATTATAATAACAACAGAAACAAATTCTAAATGAATAAATCAACATAACTTCAAAACCAAAAAATTTGTATGGTTGTAACAAGTCTCAAAGAAAAAATATTTAAGGCAACTTGTACAATATATATGCATCTATTTTTCTTGGTAACTTTATTCCTTTACACGTCTTTCTCTATTCACATATTAACAAGGAAGAATATGGCAGGCCATGCCTAATTAATTCCAAGATCTTATTCTTGGTCAAAGTAATGTGGTAAGGACTGTCAAACTCTTGATTGAACTCGAAATTATCAATCATACAAATAGTATTAAACAGGAACTTAAATTGAGCACAAACCAACCTCATAAGAAAAATGTGTTGTTTTATTGTAGCAAGGAACTCTCGAACTCCTCCATTATAGAAGTAAAGGGGAGGAAATGCAAGTCCTGTGAAACAACTTTTTTTTTTTTAAATGTAAAGACAAGCTAGGCAGGACTAGAAATGAAACAAAATGTAAAGAAAAAAATCTTAAATAAAATTTAAAATAAATCAATGGGTTAAACCATTTACTTCATCTTTTAGCAATCATCAAAACGAATTGCAAACACACTTGCAGTAGAACAAATGAACTAGTAGTAATTCTGACACATTTCCATCTAGGAATTAATGAGTGGTATAAGTGGTTCTTCAGGATTATTCAATGAACATGTATATGCAGGAAATAGCATAGAGATGGCGCAGTCAAGCTCAGAGGTTTCTATGCCTACTAGTCTTTTCAATTGTGAGATAAAAGTCGCTATGCAACCAGTATTGAAAAAATAAATAAAAAAAAGCATCACCACACAAATTAAATTTTCAAATGTTTAAACCAAAAAAAACAATCTTTAATCCCAATAAATTTTCAATTCTGGGGAAAGAAATTAGATGTCAGTACATAGTAAAAATGTAAAGCAGCAATTTCCACAAGTGAACCATCTTAAAGAAATTTAGATGACACAAGTTGTCTCTAAGCTTCAGCTCTTTAAGTTATTGAAATACCTATTATCTAATGCTTCACCATTTTCAAGTGCTCAGGTTTCATTACATGATCAATGATTCCAGGTAATAGCATTTAGTATCCCCTTTAGGTTGATTTAGTTTAGTTACAAAGTTGCCTGATGATTTAACCTTTCATTTTTCCATTGTTCACATCAGGCACACAACTAGGAGGGAAACAAACAAGAAAGAGAAAGAAAAGAAAAATAGTTAAGCACCAAATCTCCAAAGACTTTACTCATTATCATTTAAAAAACTCAACAAAAAAGTATAAAAATGATTATCAGCTTCCCTACTCAGTGGTTATACTCACAAGGTTCCAGAACCAAAGGCACCATAATTGTGGAGTAGAATCTACTATCTTCCTTTAAGAGTGCTCCAAGCACATATTGACACACAATTGAAATCACTACACCTTTATTATCATTTGATAAAATTTACATACGCACAGCATAGGCGGGAATTGTAAAATAAATGGCTTTAAAAGAATGGCTCATCTCAGATGGTAGCACATTTTTCTTTAAATAATCTTGAGAGGATTTTTGTAAAACATATCTCCACAAATGTATGGCCTTAAATATATAAATTACTTCATATTTAAAATATATTCATCTTCCCACAAGGCCATGAAGGTTTGCATGAAGATCAACTCAACAGCATATGTATGTAGAACATACAACTTCAAAAGCCATCAAGCTCAACCTCTTATACCACAAGTCATAAAAGCAGTACAGTTTGCAGTTCCTTACCAGATGACAAAACAACAATTATGTACTGCCATCCAAGAGCTGGAGTGTGTCTTCGAATGGACCTGACATCAGCAAAGGGCACTGCCCTAATGGTATAAAGATTCCTATCTGCATGATAAACCCATGCAACAAAAATTTCAGCAAATAATAAAATATATACCAAATTGATAAGCGCATGATGCATTCAAATCACAAGTCCAAAGCTAAAAACCTTTCTCAGACAGCCTTGCATTTGTACTTTGTCCTTTGTACGGAATCCATGTCTATAATCAAATGCAACAAACAAACATATAGAAAATAATCAAAAATGATATTTTCCCCAATACTTTTTGACATCCTATTAACCACGCTTGATGCATATCCTATCCGTGAATTTATAGCGTAAATTAATGTGAACTCATCCAATAACTATTCGCCGTATCAAATGGTAAAAATAATTGGCACAAGTTAGGTAAGGCAAATAGCATGATCAAAGATCAAAACGATCCCTGTGGCATGTTATTTAATTCTAGTTATAATTAACAAAATTATCCATGTACATAAACATAAGCAAGTAACAAGCGCTTAAGAATTAATTAATTACCATGAAGAAAGAAGAGCCTTGCTTAATTAACTTCAATCTTCCACTAATCCGTTCAGAGGCAAACTGAGTAGGATGAATTGTAACATTGTCTTTCATATAAACAATTTCGGCTCCCGCCGGTTCACTTGACGAGCTTCTTTTCCCACTGTCGCACCGCATCATGCTCGCTGATCCCTGCAACCAAAAAAAATAAACAAAACCGGAATTCAATTCAAGAAGTCTGATATAAATAACAAACTAATTATGAGATCGAATCTCGCAAAAAGGAAATTTGATTAAAAGCAATTCAAACAAATAAAATTAATAAATATATCGGAATAAAAGAAAAGGAAAATTAATAAAGTGGAATTCGATTTATTTTTTTTTTTTGCTTACTTGTTGCTGAGACGCGGCGTAATCGGCGTCGTCTGATAAATCGTGAAGTTCTACTTCTTGCATCGTTTAGGGATTTTTCTTTTTCTTTCGTTTTAGTCGTGATTTTTAAAAGAGAGAGAGAGAGAGTGAGAGCGAGAGAGAGGGAGAGCTGACATTTTGTTTTCTAGTTTCTTTTTTTTTTTTTTTTAATTATTATTATCTTGACATTCGAAAGGAAGGAATGACAACTCGCTTAGATTTTTTTTTTTTATGTGATAATCAATTTAATTTATTATTAAAATTTATGATACCAATGATTAAAAGAAAACACTTTTTTATAGAACGTAGATGATTGAATAATTTTTTAAAAAAATAATTTTTTAAAATCTTTTATTTGTTTTTAAAATTAATTTATTAAAAATTATTAAAGATGATAATACCTTTACATGCATATCCACCGACGTAAATTTTATTTAATATTTTGATAAAATAATAATTTTATTTATTGAATAAATGTTCGATTAATTTGTAGTATCAATTTAGGTATTCTTTTTATATTAGTAAAAATATATTCATATAATTTTTGCATAATAATAATTCATGTTACATAGATTTTAACACATTTGTCTATTTATATCATATTTGTATTATTTTTTTGTCATATTATATAATTATATTATATTCAAAATTATAAAGTTTAATTAATAATATCCAAATAACTTTTAATTTTATGTTACATATCATCATATCATGTTCATGTTGTTTGTTTATATTATAATCGTATTAAAAATATTATATATTTTATATAAATTTTAATATGTTCAAAATTAATATTTTTGTAAGTTTTAACATATTTGTCTATTCTTATTATTTCATAAAATTTATATTATAATATATTAAGTAATAAAAAATTATATATATTTTTTTAGAAAAATATTTATATAAAACCTACGCCTGCAACAACACATAAATAAAAAATATAAAAATATTATAAAATATTTAATAATAAATTACTAATACTATTATTATATATTTTTAAAATTTCTTTTTATATAAAATATTAAAATATCTTCAGCGAAGCCCTTTAACATTCTAGTTATGTGTAATAAAACTCACCCAAGGTCAATTATTCGTCTAAGCTTAATGGCCTATCGATATTTGAGGGCTTGGACAAAATTATTAAATTTGAAAAATCGATAAAAAAATGTAATCAGTTTAAAAGAGGCTGAGTCTTTATTTCAATATTCAAGGTCCAAGCCCAACTCAACTTATTTTTTAATTATATAATATATTATTTTTATTATTTATATATATTTTGTGATTTATTTCTTATAAAATTTCTATAAAAAATTATATTATAAATATTAAAAAAGTATGCTAAGTTGTTAATATTAAAAAATTAATGAAAAATATAAAATTACTAAAGATTAACTTTAAAATAACATTTTTTTTTTACTTTTTTGTTAAAAAATGTGAATTGACATAATGAGGTCAAATTATTTATTTTTGACATAGATGGATCTGGACAAAATTTAAAATTTATATTTCAAACCGAATTTAAGTAAATATATAAGCTCAATTCAAACCTGATCCATTGATACTTTTAATGTATAAATATAGCTTCTAATTATTCTCTTTTGTATATTTATAGGAGAGATTACTTATACATTATCATTAAAATTTTAAAAATTTTACAAATAATGTTATAAAGTTGACGCATGTCCTTAAATATAGTATAAATTAAAAAAATTAATAAAAATACGAGATAATCATCTTTTAACCTACTTAAAAAATTAAAACATTTTACTTAGTATAAAAATGACTAAACACCGTTGAATGTTATTATTAATTTATCAAATTTTATTATAATTTAATTTTCTTTTGAAAGAAAAATATTCCAATATAGTAACCTTCTCGAGTGAAAAATATGAAATTCAGGTGCAATTATTATTCAGTATTTTTACAAACTTCATAGTTGGATAATCCAACTTCCATAATCATATCCTTAGCAATTAAAGAAATACGTTACTTTTTAGCTTTGCCCTTGTTTTGGGAAGTGTTCTAATTTTGGAAGGAATAAGTGGATAATTTTTAAAAATAATAATTAAAAAATCTCTACATAGTTGTTTTCAATATAAATATTTTTTTGGTAATACCATACTTTCAATTTATTTTTTATGAAAAATTTAAATTTTATTTCATACCATATTCTCTTAACTATTGTTAGAAAAAATATTTTTACTATAAATATATATCTTTTTTTTCAAAGAAACTGCTTTATAAATTAAAATTTTAATATTAAGTAAGTTACCAAATAATGTTTAAAAATAATTCAATACTTAGCTTTTTTTTTTTTTTTTGAGAATTACTTACTCATCTTTCCAATATAAAAACCTTACATACTTATTATAGAAAGCCTTAATCTTAAAATAAATAAATAATAAATAATTCACTGAGTTAAATTTCAGATTTTTAATGAAATATTAATAACATAAAGTGGTCTGATACTATCATCCTTCCAAGCCCAAACCGTGGAAAAAAGAAAAAAGGAAAAAAAAAATATCATCCTCGGTTGGCCAATGGACATTTAAAAATATGGAAAGTTGATCTGTATGCACAGCGCAGGTCCACACAAACTTTGTCACATCAATCATGACATTCTGTGTTTGCTTTTTATAATTTTAATATTTTAAAAACTTTATTTTTTCATGTTAAAATATTTATTCTTTAAATTTTACTAATGAATACTTTAATAAATCTTTTCAAACCCAATAAAATTATGCTTAAAAAATTGATTAGTATTGTTAATATTTTTTAAAATTTTTATGTAAATTTAATAATTAAATTAATATATATTTAATTCGTAATATTATATATTATAAATTATTTATAAAATTTTGTTGAAAATTAACAAGTATTTTTTAAAATATTTTTAAAATTAATTAGTATATTATTTATAATATTATATTAAATAAAATATTTTTATTTTTTAATATATTGGTATAAAATATTATTTTATATATATAATCATTTGGGAAAATACTGTTACAACATTTTTTATTAACAAAACCTCTATTCGTAATATCTTTGGTGGGACCGGGGACCTAACTTTATGTGGACCCTCAATCCATCCCCATTCTCGGTCTCAGGCTCTGCCCACTCAAATATTCCCTTTCTGTCCGCAATAAAATGACACTTTCTTACTTGACTGCTTGCTGTCGCTTCTGAATCTTCTTTTCCTCATTCCATTTCTCAAACAAGAAAGCGAATTCGAAAGTCGAGCCATGGATTCCGTAAAGAATGAAGGTTTGCCACTGATCGATCCCTCCACAATCGAACGCCGACGTGAAACCGCCGTTGTCTCAGCCGTGTCCAACAAAGGAGCGCACGCTGCCTTTGGCTACATGCTCAGTGCAGGTCTCAATATTTTGGAACTATTTTTCTTTTTTCTGTTTGCCTGTCCGTATTTTTCACCTATGAAGCTTCCCTTTTTCTTTTTTCGCTGTTTCTGTTTTTCTTTTTCCTTTTTTTTTTTTTCAGTGGACTAATTCTTTATTCATTTTCCCTTTTTTCTCTTGAAAATTGAAGCAGCGGCATGACGTCAGAATTTGTTTGTTTGTTTCTTGGAAAATTTCTTTTGTCATTTTAAGCTGATTTGACTGTTATTTTTTTTCATATCACTTGTTTGGTTATAGAGGTTTGGAGTACAACAATGAAATTATCATTCTACTATGGAATTTAAAATCTCACTAGCAGACACTTGAATGTAAACAAGGAAAAAAAAAATGTTGAATCATGAACTTTGCATCTTGAGTTAAATGGACACGTTACGAGATTCACAAATAATTTTTAAATTTCACAATATTGTATAGAATAATTATACTAAACTAGAACTAACATTTTAAAAATTATTTTCTGGTTAAAACCTTGTTAAATAATATATTGGACGATTCAAATGTTCGTGAAATGAAGTTGTACCGCCTACTTAATTTGTTGGAAGAATTTAGAGTTTTCGTATGAAATTCTGCGAATAGGCTATCTAGATTGGTGGAAATAGTTCTAGAGTAGAATAAACGCCTATTTGATGTGTTGAATCTATTCAAGGGAGTTACCGAGGCTGTGAAAACCTAATGAAAATTTCCTGGTGGAAATTTTGTCTTAGTATTGACAAAGTCTTGCCGTGTTTGGTTTGTTTTATTTGAATGATGTTAGTGGAAATCAGTTATTATTGGAAGAGGTAATGTTATTTGATTTTCTATTCATTTCTGTCTATGTCTGATCATAATAAAATATTTTACTCTTAATTAGTCATTACGTAATTGAAGAGGATTCCTTCATGAATTAGAGAAGAGAGTGAGAGAGTAATTGCCACTGCATTTATCATCAATTATAAAAATTCAATTGCTTAATCTGTCTGTGCTTCTTGTAAGCTAAAGGTTTTTCAGCTTTGGTTTTTTTTTGTAATTTTGATGCAAGAGAGATAAAAAACTGGTTCTAGTTATTTATGGAAATACCTTCTGCCACTTTGCTTGCCATTTTTTATTAATTAGCTTTCTTCCATGAACACTACTAATTTCTCTTTTCTGATCATGCTTTCGTTTCCTCTCTGCAGTTCTCTTGGTTTTGTTCAACAAAGCAGCCCTCTCTTCTTACAGCTTTCCATATGTAAACCTAATCACACTTTTTCAGGTAAATCACTTGCTAAGTAGGTTTCTTGATCTAGCTTAAATATGTTTGCATAGTAGAATAGTTGGATGTTCTATCAGTTGAAGGACTTATAGAAACTCTTTTTTTTTTCTCTTTTTTTTTTAATAAAGATTTTCAATGACAATTTTCTGCATAAACAATTGCTAGCAGCTTAACTTCCCTTCCTAGATAGTTGAATATAACCACAAAAAATTTCATGAACAGAGCAAGATATACAAAAGCGAACGAAATAAGTGATAAAGATCAAAGATCTGGTTGATGACAATTTCAATCCTTAGAAGATTCTAGTTGAAGCTCGCTTACTTAAAATGTATGTGTGAATTTGCTTGTTCATTTTCCCACAATAAAAAAAAAAGTAAATAAATAAATAAATAAATAAAGATAGAAGGATTTCTTATTTTTGAGTACCCTATGGAACCAACAGCAATCAGTTATTCAAGTGTTGAATTGGAGGATATCTTCTGGTTTCTAATTTAAAAACCTAATCCTTTGGGCATATTTTTTCTGAAGCTTCAGTCTGAAGATGATGAAAATTAATGTTTCTGTATGAATGGGGAAGTTCTCATCCAATTTGACATCCCCCCTCCTTACAGTTTCTCGGTCATGTCAATATGATTTTCTGTCCTATTTTTAGGTTATTGGGCTCTGTTTACTGCATTTTTGTTACTTTTGAATTACCCTTTGTTTCCATAGCATGCGCCATTCTCATCTGGTATTTGAAGTGCTTAGCCTGCTATGATTTCTAGAGAACTCTTCATTTGCGTTATAACATAAAGGTTCAAATACCCATGACACTATTGAAAGGTTATACAGAAAAAAGAGGTCTTTGCTACTTGAACTAACTTTGCCATTGGCTCAAAAAAAAAAAAAAAAAAACTTTGCCAATCCATGTTACCCAGACTTGAAAGAGTGTCAGATACTGTAATATGTCCGACATGGTTATGTACATTTTTTTTAAAGCTTTCCATATACTTGCAGAATCATATCCCATATCAATGTCCGAAAATGTGTCGGTGTCAGATATGGGTACTTTAAAAAAAATTGAAGAGTCGGGGCAACTTTTGTTGCCAATTAATTGATGTCTATCCTATATTAAAACATACTAGATCAAATCATCAGCAAACTGCAGTATCTGTTGAACTCTATGAAAAATAAATGATTTATGGAGGTAAAGGATGATGGATTTACGGTAGTAGTATGTTTTCCCTTATAATTTTTGCAGTCTGAAAGCGTGCATGAAAAAGATCCAAAAGCACCTTCCTTTACTCGTATATCTCCCATTCTTTTTTTTTTCTCCTAAAAAAAGCTAGACATATTTTTGACTGCAATGACTAGGTTTTACATGTATTTTGGGTGTTTTGTTATCTTTTGACAGTTATAAATCAATCATTATCATCTTTTAGAAATTCAGTATGACAAATTTCCATTAATTTCATTCAAATTTATGTTATTTAGAGCTAAGTCCTTGCACCCTGTTTGACATTTGGAGTTTGACAACTGAACCACAACGCACTAAAGTTCTTCTCTTATTAGTTTATAAATCAAGTTACTTTTATGTGTTTTTAGATGCTATGTTCGTGTGCATTTCTCTATGCCATGAAACGCTGGAAGATCATCTCTTTCACAGAGGGGGAGCCACAGAGCATCACTAGTAACCCAATAACTTTAATACCATTGAAGACGCTACTTCGTACCCTCCCTCTGGCAGTTTCATATTTGCTATACATGGTATGTATTGGCAGGTGGATATTCACTTTTATGTGTGCTTGTTGAAACTTTAACCTTTCTTCTAATTGTTCCCTTTACTTGCTTGTCTGGTTAAAGTTAATCACCATGGAATCTGTTCGTGGCATAAATGTTCCTATGTACACCACCTTAAGGAGGACAACTGTGGCTTTTACCATGATTGTGGAGTATCTTTTGACCGGGCGGAAACACTCATCATATGTCATTGGCAGGTATGGAGCTCTTTTTTATGCTACTCGTACAACAATTGGGTCATTCATTGGACATAAGGCATCTGCATGCATGTGCATTTGGGCTATGTGTTGCGTTCACCCTCTACATCTTAAATAAGAATGCCTTTTATATTTACTAAGTTCGAAACGTTCCTGCCACTTTGAGCTTTCATGTCTTGCACACATACGAAGTTTCACTTTTGAATATTGTGGATGACGGGAAGAATTAATTTTAGACAACTGAGATTTCTTAGAGTTCTGCATCATAAATGAGAACTCATTTGCTTATTTGCTTTTATATTTCCAAATCTCAGAGCACTTCTGCCATTTTGAGCTTTCATATCTGAAGTTTCACTTTTGAAGATTGTGCTTGATAGGAAGAATTAAGCTTAGACAACTGGGATTTTCTTAGACTTCTGCATCATAAATAAGGAGGCATTACTTTTATATTTACAAAGTTCAGAGCATTCCTGCCATTTCGAGCTCTCATGTCCTGCACACGTTTCACTTTTGAATATTGTGGTTGATGGGAAGAATTAAGTTTAGACAAGTGGGTAAAGTGATATGCATATTATATGATAATGGCAACATTGTTTTCTGCAATTATGGTTATATTCTCGAAAAGGGTAACTAACATTTGACAAGTGGTTAACAGGTGTGAAAATGTGAAACTGCCTTGGAGAACAGTTAAAATTTATTGTCCCCATTAAGTTTATTTTGGAGAATTCAGTTCCGTGAGCGCAATTTTATGACTTTTAATTAAGTTCTCTGTTGGACGTGAATAGACTTACTTTTCTTTGTACCTGCTTACGAGATGAATGTGATACTTAGACACAGCAGAGTCATGTACAAAGATTGCGCAAGGAGGCAACTGAGTGTGGATGAAAATGTTGAAAAAGAATGGAAAAAACTATTTTAGTAGAAATGGAAGATCACTTATAGTAGGTAATTAAAAAAAAAAAATTGATTTCAGGACGGGGATTGGTGATAGAAAAAACATGTATAAAATGATAACACACCTAAAGTGAATTTTTGCTTCCATTTTCCACATCAAAATAGGTGTAAGGTTGAGGCTATTAATTTATTAGTGCACAATTTTGATATGAAGATTGATCTAACAAAAGCGAATTTGGAGCCCTCCAACGCACTTCAATTACATTTCTTGGATTTTTCCCGTACGCACAAAAAAGTACTTTGATGTTATGGTTGCTTTTATTTCTCAAGTACATTTTGTAGGTTATTCTAGGAATTTTTGAGTTATTCTGGATTTTTTAAATTTAAGTTTGCTTGGGATGCAAAAATCATTTAATATATTAGGTTCAGCTATAGTTTTCATGTTCTTGCAATTTTATATGACATGTTGTCTTTTATGCATCTTGTGTTGAATGTTCAAAACGTGACTAATAACGTTTTAATGGACTAATCCAAGGATTTCATCAGTGTGGGGATAATTATACTTGGTGCATTTGTTGCTGGAGCTCGCGACTTGTCATTTGATGCCTATAGCTATTCCATTGTTTTTATGGCGAACATCTGCTCAGCAGTATATCTTGCTTCCATTGCTCGTATTGGTATTATACCATTTTTGTCGCTTCTTTATCTCCTATAGAATGTTAATTTCTTTCTATTTATTTGTGAATATTCTAAAACTTTTCAGGTAAATCCAGTGGCCTCAATAGCTTTGGCCTTATGTGGTGCAACGGTAAGAGTAAAGGACTAGCAGAATTGTTCTTATATCTTTGTCCATAAAATAAAATTACAAATTAGGCTTATCTGAACTTTCTACGAAATTTTTATTGATTCTTGAAGGAATAATTTGTGCACCAATCTTGTTATTTTGGACATCATTCAAAGGTGACCTTGAAGCGATGATGAGCTTCCCGTATCTACATTCTACAGGTTTCCAGGTGCTTTCATTTTACAAAATAATTTCTCTCTGTGTATCCTTTTCTTCATGATGTTGTTTAGAAAGTAAGCGCATTCGTTGTTATCTATTTTGCAAATCCATCTTTTAATACTCCCGCTAAGTTTGCAGCTAGAATCCATCAAAGAAAAAAAGTTCTTAGCTCTGATACCTATTACAATTTGACTAATTGGATGGTTTATTCTAACTTATTGGCTTATCTGACTCGGAAATACTGCTGATAGAATGCATTAGAGATCTTGTTTAAAGCTGCAACATGTTATTAAGATATGCAGTTACCGACTCACCATTTATTTTCTGTTTTACTTCGTGTCCCTTCCTTTCTCTTTCACTGTCATTGCTACTTATTCAAGTCTTTCTGGTTTGGTATTCACTACTTTTTCATGTCTATTTCAATTTTTTTAAGAAAGAAAAACCTTTCCATGTCGATTAACTTTCTTTCTTTCTTACCTTAACCCCAAATTCTTCCCAATTTATTATATTTGAATGATAGCTGATAATATTGTTTGGTTTTGCTAGTTCAGTCTTTTTTTTTTTTTTTGCTGGTGTTAATTACCAATCTTGTTTGTCTTGCTGATTAGGTTTTCTTGCTTTCCCTGGCTATAAAGTTTTTTTTTAACTGCTTTCCTTCAGATTACTTTCTTTTATTAACCCATTTAGGCAAAATTTGTTGGCTTCTTTAAAGTTAGACCAAGATTGTAACGAACCTAATGAATAACTATTGTGGCTGAGATTAGAAAATCTTTATAGCATTCAAACTCTTTTAGACGTTAATCATTTCAATGTTATGCAGGTTGTGATGCTTCTTTCTTGTATCATGGCTTTCCTGATAAATTATTTTGTATTCTTGAATACAACACTCAATTCAGCTCTGACACAGACAATATGCGGCAATTTGAAGGTGTGATCACTTATTCTGCTTAATATAACATACTGTTCCGTTTGATGTTAATTTTACGTAATGAAGTCAGTGGCTTTGAAGTTTTGTCACTGTAAAGAGTGATTCTCTCTCTCTCTCTCTTTGATATGTTGGGACGGAAGATATGGGAGAGGAGTTGAAGGCTCAAATGGGGTGAACCATTTTGGAGACCACCAGATCATCGTGCCTGAAATTTTTAGTTGCCTGTCTAAACTAATTTTAAGCTGCAATAATGAATTGTCTGGGCTTATATTCAGTTTCTTGAGTGTCTGCAAAGTTCACCTATCACGATTTGATGGCTGTTTAATGACTTAAAAGCCATCTCAACCTCGAATTTTTTTCAAATCTCTTATTCATGTTTGCTCCGTAGGTTTTCTGACCCTTGAATAGGTCTCCCAGTGGGGAAAAAATAGTGTACCTTCAACTCTTATGGATATGCATGGGTAAAATTCTGTTGTTTTTATTAACGGTTTTCTTTTGGTCTGGATTTGGCCTGCAAAATGTCTTACCGGACTAATAATAGATGCTTTTTCTCTGCCTTTCATGTAACTTATCCCCTTCAATTTTGGTGACGACTAACTGTACTTTGGTAGGATCTTTTCACTATCGGACTGGGATGGCTACTGTTTGGTGGGCTTCCATTTGATTTGGTGAGTATGGGCTCCTAACCAAAGAGTTTTGCAGGGCCTGTAAACGTGAAAGTCTCAGTTAACCTGGGATAGTAATGTTCACTTATTTTTTCCTGGTTTTTGCTTTCAGATGAATGTTGTCGGCCAATCTCTTGGGTTTTTGGGATCATGTTTATACGCGTACTGTAAACTCAAAGGAAAATAAAGACATCGCCGCTGCTTTACAACCTCATGCTGGAGGTAAATAATGGCCGATTACTGCTACACATATTCTTCTGCAAAATTTTGATTCCAAAGATCAATACAATAAAACACACATAGAATGTCATCCACGGTCAAAGTTCGCTGCACAAAGAGGCAAGCATTTAGTTGTATTAAAGAAACAGGAGCCCTTCGACTCTTCATCAGTGTCATCAACACAGGAATTTGGTGGGATTCTAAAGAACATTAATTTCTTCTTCTAGCTGATCTTAGAATCACAAATATTTAACTTTTCAAAAAGAAAATTTGAAGTTGCCATATTTTTATTTCACCAAATTTCAGAATTCAAGTTTGGACCTTGGCATCTTTTAGGTTGATGTTTTCATAGTTTTCTATCCACCTTCCCACCCTACAACCTTCGTCCATCGGATGTTTTTCGGAACTACTTGCAATGGATACCTTGGTAGCTTTGGTTGGTTTATCAATGATTATTCGGATGCCTGATTATTTCCTTAGTAATTCGTTTGCAAAGAATAATTACAGAGGATTAATCTTTGGACAATATTCATAAGTTTCTTTTTCATGTGTTGCAACAGTCTCCAGCTTTCTTGTTGTGCAAGAAGAACTTATTATTGTTTCTGTTCAAAGCAGAATATTCCAACCATTTGCCCTGACACTTTGAGACATTATTATAACGTATCGACAATTCATGAACTAATTTCTTTTCCTTTTTTTCCCCTGCTTTGCTATGGTGTTTTTACCCACTGACTTGGGACATTTTCAGGTGTCCCTTTAAGTCCCCCGATAAAAGGTGAAATTGTGTCCATTTGTGCCTGAATCTTTTACAAAAGCAAAAGGCTTCTGCTATCCACTTATTGCGGAGCAAATTTCTATGAGGTAACCCCCTGCTCTCTCCCATGTGTGGTGTCGACAGAGTAATTCTCAATTCAAATACTAGCAATTAAGGGTATAAAGAGAGAGAGAGAGAGAGAGATGGGCAGTAAATTTCGAGTTCCTGAAGAGGGAGGTGTGTCTTCTTTTCTTCATAAGCTGACAACCGAGTTTGGCCTAGTTGCCTTGCATGATTGAAACATACCCATCAACAACATTTTGTTCAAAGCTTCAATCTTGCGTCAATGTTCTGACCTGCACTTTCTTGACTCTTAACTAATCAGAAAGCCTGAAAAGGTCGACAACTTCTTTTGTGCTACGGTTCATAAATGCTATTGATCTTGACGTTTAAGCCCGGTTCAGTATGTATCATGGTAGTCATACAAATTGCATTTTCAATATTAAACAAGTAAAAAAATTTTATTATTTCTGTTAAAATCATGATTTGATAGTTACTTAAAAAGTCAAGAGGATGTACAGCTTGAAAATTAGCTTTTGACATTGTCTTCAAATTAGGCATTTTTTTTTCAAATAATATTAAACATCTAAAAAAATTTTAAACACGTTCTTTAACCGAACTTTTCAAACAAAATATCTAAACTAATTCTAACTTCGATCAAAAATTTTCATCAAAGAAAGTTCCTTTATTATTATTATTATTATTATTATTATTATTATT
>JBBYHK010471333.1:0-31388 GCA_038382065.1 Adansonia grandidieri | reverse complement strand
ATGTTTGCTTTTCTTGATAAAAAAAAAGAATAAAAACCAGCACAATACATGCATGATGGACCATACAACTTCAAGAAATCTCTGCATGAGTAGACACATGGGTGTCTCTTTGTCCCACCCCCTTTAATCAACACTTTCATATCATCAATCCAACCTTGGAAATCTATGTTCCCACTCTTTTATTTTGCAGAATCTGTAGACTAAATACTATTGTTTGATTCCAAAGTAAATTAGAATTTGAAACTTTGGTCTCTTTTTTTTTAAAAAAATAAGCAAGTAGTAATTTGATAATTCCAATTATTTCTTGTTATGTCAATTTTATTTATATTGTCTCAACATTGGACTAAAAAAATTCGATATTTTTAAGACAATATATTTTGTTTATTCCTTCACTTGAAAATATAATGTTTGTCACACATATAAAGCATGTAATTTTTTTGTTACACATATAAAGCATGTGGTGGTTCAAAAGTATAAAAAAATAATGAAGAAAATGCTAAAGTTTATGCTGCAGTATATAGCTTTTGACCTCTCTCCCATTTCTCCAGTCTAAAAATAAGCACAAAATGAAAAAAAAAAGAAAAAAAAAAAGAAAAGAAAAAAAGTCCTAGGATCTGGTGACGAAAATAGAATAAGGGAATGGGATTAAGGCGTGGGGGAATCTGTTTTGGTAGTGGCACGCCAATTATCGCTCAAAAGCATAAATTTGTGAGAAAGAAAGCTTTTATCAAACGTAATGTTAACTAATGTTCAGAGGTATTGGCTAAAGTGATATTTATATAAAAAAAATATTTAATTAATGAATTATTTTTTAATTTAATAAAATCAATATATTAATTTTTTTAAATTAATAATTAAATAATCTTTTACAAGTATTTATAAACATTCGTTAAATAAATCTTTTCTTTTTAACTTAAATTTTCACTCAATTAATTTATATATGATTTCAATTTCTAACGTCTATTATTCTTTTCGTTGCATCTTCTTCTATAAAAAAGAAAGATGTTTTTTTAACAGTTCCCAAAATCCTCAAAGAGGCGAAGGAGAAAGAGTGACCCGACTGACCCCCCCTCGGAAGAAAGGGAAAAAAGGAGTAAGCAAAACCCAAGGAGTGTGTTCCCTAATGCAGGCCCAAGGCAGGTCTCCTTTAGCGCCGGTGTCTCCGCTTTGGGTTGTTGGCAACTGGCGAGTGCCAAATCTTTGCCTAATTCACTGATTGCTACTATGCTCAATATCTTTCAAATTAAAAAAAATAAAAAAAAGGTTTTGTTTTTTTTTTTTTTCTTGGCGAACAACTTTGTACGTACGTATCCATTGGAAACTTCTACTCTAGACAATTCCGAAGAGCACTCCCCACCCTTTCTCTCACTCTCTTCCCCCCAATATTTAGTGACGAATAATCTTTTTTTTTTTCTTTCCTTTCATCAATTTCTACTATGTAATACACTAATAAATTAGAATTTTTTTAAAAATCTTTCGATATCCGATAAATATATTAAATTTTAATTATTTTAAAATCGAATTGAATTAAACCTTAAACAGGAGAAGCATAGCACGTGGATGCATGGCGCTCATTGGGATAGACTAATAGATGAAGGTAGAGAATGCTAGGTCTAAATATAGGAGTATGTTCTAATCACGTATCTATATACTGAGCTAAAAATTTTAACTTAGATTAGTACAAGCTCCTGAAGATATATCATGTATATTAACTTGCTATAGCATAATAATTATGAAAAAACAGTATATTAACTCATTTTACATCATATTTAAAATTCTATTATAACCTCATAAGAGTTTGAATATTTTTCACTTAAATTTCTTGAATAAGCGCATAAAATTAGTGTATGAGATGATTGCATGCAGCACAGTCATTAATAATAATGCATAACAAAGGTATTTTGTGTCAAATTTATTAATAAATTACGAAAATTATAGTTACAAATGATAATTAAATCCTTATTGAAAAGTAATAGAAAAAAGCCAAATTCAAATATTTTAATCAGTAGTATATATCTATATATATAGATTTGTTTATACGGATATGTATCTTATTCTCTCTATCAAATATCTCTTCACTTGATTAATCAAATGCAAGCATGATATAGAAAGGGGGGATTGTTAAAAATAATATAAAATATAAATTCTAAAAATAAAAAAGAAGGTACAGTCGAAAAGAGATGTTTCGTTTGTAAGTTTTTTTTTTTTTTCTTTTTCTTTTGAGGGAGAATATTTTCAGGTGCATGCGCAAGAGAAGGAATTTGATTTTTATTGAGTACAAACTAAGCATGGCAAACCCTAAAAAGAAAGTTTTGCTCCCTTGACATCATTTACCTCACCTTCTTCACCTCCCCGTCCCGAGGAACCTCCCCCACCGCTAATTGATCCCTTCTTCAACTCATCAAACTCTAATCTCAATCTCTTTCTCTTTTGTTGAGTCCTGTAATTAGATTTAAAGTATAACTGTGGGTATATATTTTTATCATATTATATTGATCATGTTGATATAATAAATATTATTATAGTAAATTATAATAAATATCCATAGTAAATATCCATGACGAAAAATTTAAAGCCACAAAATATATAACCATCATGGTATGGTGTTGGGTTGCTATTTTACATTCATGCCTGTAATCACTGTCTTAATTCTTCTCTCGTGCGTCACATAAAGTTATATAACTTATAATGGTTGTCTCTTTTGTTGACAATCTTATCACTTCCCTTTGTTTTTCTCTGTTCTTCTCCTTGATCCCTAATTGAGTTAAACATTTTGAAAAATATGCCTTGTTTTTGATTGATTTGAGAGGTACTCCACGATGAACAGCAGTGATCATTAATGCTTTTAAGCAATAGTTTTGCTGAAAACTTTGAGGTTTAACATAAGACCACTTTATAATCAAATAGTAAACAGAAGAATGTCTCCTTCATTTGTCTTTTTATGTTTTCTCATATATTCCTAAATAGCAACACCCCGAAACATCATATTTTTACTGTGTTTTCCCTGTCTTGTTTTCGGATAATCATTGGTTTAGCTGGTTTTTTTCCTATAGCTTTAATTGCTTCTTATCCTATTCTTTTTTGTTTTTTTCCTCATAATTATTTCCATTGACTAGACATAGTAAGGTTTTTGTATCAAAATTGCCTTGATTTTGACTCAATTAATCAAAGGAAAAATACAAATCATGATTTTGAGAGATCCCCACTTTGTTATTATCATTCCCAACCACCAACAAAAACCACGATGATCTCCACCTTCTACTCCATGAAGCTAGGCATATCTTTTGCCCTACCAGCTAGGGACACTGAATAAAGATCAAATTTTGTTGTCACGGGGGCCATATCTAACTCTTCTTTATTCAAGTACTTCTTCTTCTTCTTCTTCTTCTCCTTCTTGTTGGTTGGTAAGGGCCATACGCAGCATATCCAAAGTGTATAAAAGCTTCAAAGCCAGTACAAACTCTTTAACCTCGAATCGCGGTGTGTTTCTCGTTTGCATTCGTGGGATGATCATTCGAACGGGAGCTTTATTTTGAATTTTTTTCCTTTGGCTTTATTTTTTTTTTTTCTCGAGTCATGAGAAAACTTTAATTGCTGGTTGCTTGGGAAGCAAAAAAAGAAGAAAAAGAAAAAGAATGCGATGTTGGTGAGGTTCAATCCGAAGACGGATTTACGCATGGGTTTAGTCGTAAAATGCGATCTCAGATTGAGCCGCGCCAATATCACTTTCAATAATTCTTCTGATTAGTTTGCTTCCAAACTCTTACTCATGTTGTTCTTATATGACTGTTTATATATATATATATATATATATATATATATATATCTTTTTGCATGCGGCTGTGCCTCATCATTTTACAGGTCATTAATCCTTAAGTTAACTTTCTTTTGATACAAGTTGCAGTTCCCAGACGAAGGAAAGGATGCAATCGTTACTTAAATGTTATTTTTCAGAGATAACTATACGAACCTATTGCATTAATCCGGAATTCATTCCTAAGCTAATTTTCATGGTTTGCTTTATTATGTTTTTCTCATTAACTTCATCTTGAACTTGTCTTTCCTTTTATAATTAGTGTCGACATATGTTCAGACCTGGTTGTTTTTGCAGCAGAAACTGCCACTGTTTTCTTCCGGTTTATCCTTGCATTGATGAGACACAGGTATGACTAGAAATGTAGAGTTTTCTTTTTTTTTTGTTCTCATTTTCAACACGATGATCCCACTGTAACCGCTGCAAATAAGTTTCATATTTTCGATTACATATTGCACCATCTTATATGTTGTTTAGATACAAATATTGATTGAGAGTTTAATCTTCATTTTGTGTAAACCGATTAAGATCCAATCCATTAATTTTCTATCAATCAGGGGTGAAGCTGGGCAGGCCCCTAGGCTTTCAATTTCTTTTATTTTTAAATTTTTTTTTTTTTAAGATAAAAACATTACCAATTAATTTTAATGCATCATTATTATGATTTACGTATGTAAAACTCATTTATAATCACTAAACTTATATTTATAAACGGTAATTAATCATATATTAAAAAAATAACCAAATCCAAATGAAAGAGTAGCATATTGTCAACTGTAGCGAAGATAATTTGATTGGTTCATCATCAAAGTAAATTACCGTAATTAGGGGGCTTGAGTCCATTCATTTTTTAAAGGAACATCCGATGTGATTGGTGGGATGAATAAAAGACATCCGCTGCGATTGGATGCATCCCACAAAAAAATCCAAATGAATCCTTGTTCAACTATTATTTTTTCAATCTTTTCTTATGGCTTTAAACTTTGAACTTTTACTCTTTACATTCGCTATATCATTTTTAAATAACTTCATAAAATTAATGTAAATTTAATTCTATCACATAATTTATAGATTTATAGATTTTTTAAATAAATTTTACAATCACTTCAAGTAAAGGTTAATTTGCATATTTCATTTTATTATTTTTAAATAAATAAGTTTTATTTACCTATTACCTTATTTATCTTGCACTCCTTATTAGATAATTTATATGATAATTTAATTATATTTAAGTATTTGGCATTTGGCCAAATTCAAATTAGAAATCAGTTTGTACTATAGTAACATTTTTTTGATTTGAGATCATTTAGTAATTAAGTTTATTTAACGAATAAATATTTTTAATATTAAAAAAAACTTAGTGAATAAGAATTTTTTATAATAAAATAATAAGCTCTACAAATATAGTGTCAGTGTTTCAGTTAAAATTATTTAGTAGTTAAATTTATTTAATAAATAAATATTTTTTAGAATAAAAAATCTTAAGGAGTATGAATTTTCAATAATAAAACAAGAAGCTCTGGAAATAGAGAGTTTTGTTACAATTAAAATTACGAGATATGTAAATTTTGTGAGAACTCATTGTGAGAGATGATTTTGTAAGATGTAAGAGTTTGGTAAAACATTAGTGTAGCATTTGGTTGGGGGGAATGGTTACACATTCGACGCTGCTTCTGGATGCAGCTGTTTGCTTGGCTGAGTTTCTATTCGAAGGGATTGGTTATTACGAGGCTATTCATCATGAGGCTAGAATAGCCATTCCGAGCTATGCTTTCTGAATGGCTATTCCAGCTTCACTCGGACTAGAAAATTTTTTCCTAATATACTCAAAACAAAGATCATCAAAATATATCATAAAATCAAAATCAACCCAATCAGAGGTGTCAACGGGCTGGATCGTGATATGACAATTTAAAATTGTTGCTTAGGCTCGTTTTTGGTTTAGTTCAGCCTATTTATTTAATTTTAAATCAATGTTTATTTAATTAAATATTATTTTTATATTAATATTTATAAATTTTATAATTAAAATTAAATAAAATATATAATTTTAATATAAAAAATACTGTTTTGAGCTTAGATATGTCCAATTAAAACATAAAATGTCAAACTCAAATTCGAAACTGATCGGGTCGAATTAGGCAAGTTGCTCAACTTACGGACGAATCTAAACTCAATACACCAAAAAATGAATTTCTGAAAAAAAAAAAAAAAAAGAGGGGGCGGGGGAAGGGGCTAAGGTTTCGAATCTAGAAGTTTTAGGAGGATTTGGACCTTTGAAATCAATGGAGAAAAATATCAAGGGGCAAGGTGACAATGGGAGAGGGAGTTTTGAAAGTTTTTGTGAGATTTCTTTTGTAGATCTAGGATTTTCCTATAACTTTTAAGAAAAACCACTTGGAAACATGGGAAGAGGGGAACGAGAGGAAGCTGTGGATGTGAAAAGGGAATTTTTTTTAGTTTGGCCAGCAATGGTGGCCGACGAAACATGGTCAGAGCCTGGGTTTCTATATATTATACAGAGAGAGGGAGAGAGAGAGAGAAAGTGAGATATTTATACGGGGAGAGAAAAAATTAAATATTATACGTTTAGTATATTATTAAATATAATATATTTAATTATTATATTTAATTATTATAAATTTTTTAATATATTCTATCTTTATTTAAAATTACAATAATATAATAAATTTATAATTTATATTTTAATAGATTTAATATAATTTTAAGACATAAGTAGGTATATATTTTATATATAAAATACAAATATTTTATAATATATTATATATTATTAATTATATAATATTTAATATTTAATTATTACATTATTATTTTTAAATATTTTAAATATAATATATTAAACTTTTATTTAAAAATATAATATATTAAATAATTATATATTTTATAGTTGTCATTTATATTTTAATATATTTAAGAGATTAATTAATTAAGTTTAATTTTAAAAATTAAAATTTTATTTTTAACTTAAGGGCAAAGTAGTCACTTTATACCTATTCTTTATCTATTCTTTAATACAATTTTAACTAACTAAATAATGTAATATTATTCTTTATCTATTCTATTCAATCAATCAAACTACATCATATTTATTCCCACTCTATTCTCACCGAATAACTATTCCATTCTTCTTCTATTATATTCTAGCGAGTCAAACATACCTTAAGGCTATTGGTAAGAGTTTTGGTAAAAATCAGGTTAATGGAATAAAAGGTATTCTTTGTGTTTGAACCTTAAAAGCATGGAAGGATTAAGTTAAGCATGGAAATTTCAGATTTAATGTTTATTGAGTGAGTGTTTTATATTTTTTGTAATTTCTATTTTTATTAGATTTTTCTCTCGCCATGAATGTACGTAGTTGAGGCCAAACCATGCCTTTTTTTTATGTATAAGTAAATTAATAGGATAGACAATATTTCATCTATTTAAATCTAGAAGCATGAGGGCTTAGGTTTGATGTTTGTTGAATTAGTATTTTATACTATTTGTAATCTTTATTTTTAATAGATTTTTTTCTTATCTTGGTTGTAGGCAGTTAAGTCCAAACCACATTATTTATTGTCTTTTGTGTATATAAGTTAACTCCTTATAAATCTCGATGTAAATATATTTCCTTTTGAAAATTTTCAATAATTAAGAATAATACTTATTTGGTACATAGGAGGAATAGGATAGTTGCTTTTATAATTAGATATTGTATATTTAATAGAACAAAATAACACTTAAAGTTAATCTGATAATTTGTATGCGAATGCTTTAGCAAAATCGAAATGTGATACGGATGGAGATATTAAGATTATATGGTCCCTCCTATTGATCAAATTCTCAGCACTTTTTTTCTTTTTTTTTTTTTTGTTTTTCAGTTGGTGCATGAGGAATGGGGTTCCCTAATGTCTAATCAAGTAATAATTTCTTTTTTCCTTTTTAACCCAAAAAAAAGGGATAATTTTGGAGATAATCAATCCGTTAACATGATAAGACACATGTAATTAAGCAAATTTAAATTTTGTATAATTATATTCGTGTAATAATTTTGTCAACATGTTTATAATATAAAATTTTTGTGTCTTAGATATTTGCCTAGTTCGTATGTGAGTACTTTATAAATATTTAAATTAATTAATTATATTAATAAGTTGATCCATATTACTAATATAACTAATACATTTGAATGATTAATATTGAGGTACATAATATAACTTGTTATTGGTGTTCAAATTAGTTAATTGTGAGTATTAGTTCAATTGGTATAAGTTTTTTAACAGATTCTTTGAGGTTACTGGTTTGAGAGAGTTTAAACATATCATGTTCTTCTCAAATGAGTTAATTAGACAAGGATTAAGGTTCACTTAATGAGTGTTTAGGTTTTTAATTTTATTTGAAATTTTTTTATATCAAAAAAATGATTTTCACAAGATTCAAAAAAATACTTAATTAATTAATTTTGATACATTATTTTAATACATTAGTTGAAGTTTGTCCTGGATTTACGGGTCGGGGTAAGAATTTACCCTTTCAAGCTAGTCTAAATCTAACTTGTATTAGGTCTAGCTTAAACAAAAGTTAACCAATTCAAATTAATCTAATCTAAAATATTATTTATAAATAATTTTTTTAATTTAATCGTAAAAATATATAAATATTAATATAAAAATATATTCATATTAACAATATAAATTTTTAAATTGATTTGAATTTAACTCATCTAAACTTAAATAAAAATATTGAATCACTTTGATCCAACACCTAGTCGGATCTACTTAAAGCCCACTGGTTTGCTCAAAGCTCGACATAATTTGAGGCCCTAATTTGTACGATTACCTAAGTGAGGCCCGTTAAATAACTCTTTCAGTTTTGTTAAAAAATCTCTAAAAAAATTAAAAATTCAGAATTAAAAGTTATAAATTGACTAATTCACTAAGAGACTGATTCTCAAAATAATTAATTACTTTTGTAGGAGTAATTTAATTATATGCATGTATTTAATTTTCATATTATGCTAATTTGAATTTAAATTGAAAATTCTTTTGATAATTTAAAATAAAAATACTAATATTTAAATTCAACTTCTGATGCTATTATAAGTCTCTTGTCGCCCTGTCAACCGATTGTTGGCTTAAATGGTAAATTCCCAAATCACTAGTTCACCACAACCCTGTACTTTTATGGCTAGCTAAGTACCCCGTAGCTTTGTGATAATAATTATATATACTGATATGAAGTCCTGTTTCGTCAGAGTCTTTTATTTTTATTTTATAATTTTTAATTATTAATAAAAATAAATTTTATTAAATAATAATTATTTATTTAAATTTTATATTTATAATTAAGTATAAATTTTTAATTGATCTACGAATTAACAGACAGATTAATATATTTAAATATATTATTTAAAAATTAAATTAAATAAATTTATCTTTAGAATTTTTTCTTAGTAGATCGGATATGAATTATAAATAGACTAGGTAGTTAATGCATAGACTAATTCTTTTAAATATATCATTTATCATTAAATAAAAATAATTAATTAATAAAATATTTTTTAATTTTTTATGTGCTTATTATGCATGTATCATGAATTGACAGATGAGTCAATTAATTTTTTAATTACATTATGTAAAAATAAAAAACTTAAATCTAAAAAAATAAAATAATTAATAAAAGAATTTTTTTTCTTTTAGAGCAAGACATGTATAGTTTCTAAATCGACCCTTGGGTTATTATAAGAATTAACATCTTTAAATATATCATTTAAAAATAAAATAAAAATAAATAATTTAACAAATAATTAATAAAATAATATTTTTATGTTCCAAGGAAGTAAGATGTGAATATTATTTTATAACAAGTATAGATTACAATTATTGCTCAAAATTAATCACGTATTTATGCATTAATATAGACGGATATTATTTGATTTATTGTCAATAAAATCTTTATATTACATAAATAAAAAATGAATAATGATACGTATTTTTAAAAAATATTTAAATAATTTTAAAAATTAATTAATAAAAGTAAACATAAGACAAATTTTTAACTTTATCTATAAAATTAAAAAAAAAATTTATTATCGAAGTAACAATCACAAATTATATATATTTCAAGCTCAAATCAAGTATATTTTATAGAAAGAAAAATTTTCCATATTTTCATTTTCCTTATCCTTTCTACCACATAAAGTTCAACTCGCACCTCTTATATTTTTTTTTCCTCTCATCTTTCTTGTTTTATTTGTAAGTGTAAAACATCATTATCTTTATTATTTTTATTTTATCAAACACACTCAACTTTACTATCATCATTCCACTGCAAGAATGTGATTCGGACATCTCTAAGCAGAAACTGATTCAAACAAGCATTAAAGATGATGATACGATGTCAAATCCCAGGCAGCATTTGGAAACACAGCATAGTGAAAGAAAAATCCTGTCGTGCACCATTTGTCAGCTAAAAAAGTTTTACTTCGATTTCTCTATTGAACCTTGATATTTATGCTGGCTACTGGCTAGCTAAAGATTCTCATCGGAAACCTTCAAGTTGGCCTAATTATAGTTGTGAAAAAGAAATAACACTTGAGTTTATTTTTTGATTTTATAGAATTGAGAGAGCTAAAGTAACCCAGATTGCTCTTAAATCAGACAAGTTGGCCTTGGTCTTCATCAATAAATAAGCATTAAAAAGATTTCATTAATATAAATTCTCAAAAGTAACCTATTTTCTCGTATAAAGTTAAAGCCTAATAAGCATTTTATCCAATTTAATGGTTGAAAAAAAAAGGAGTAAAGTTCTGATGATGAAATGCACATGTAACTAAACCACTTTTATTTGCAAAGAATATGAGAATTTTTTACAGTAGACTTTTTGTGGAAATGATTTGCCGAATTAAGTAAAGCTCACAAAGATTCCAGATTGAATGTCATAGAAAAGTACAACTGATGCAAGATGCATATTGTAACCTTACACTATTGCAACTGTACTCTTTTTTTGGAAGTGATTTTCAGAATAAGGTAAAGCAGGGATTAGATTCTAGTTTGAAGAGTACAGCTGAAGGGAACATACATTTTTATTTGTTCTTTGTTCATTTAATTTGCTGCAAATAAGCCAGTGGCTCATCTTGGACTGAATGGTTAGATGCTATTGTATGAAGGGGAATCAAGCTGAGTGTCATGTTTCAGCTAATTAGGCCACATGATTTTGTTTACAAAAAGCACCTCACAAAGCGAAGATGGTGTGAATATTTATATATTCATTCGAGCTCTGTTATACGGATCTTGTAAATGAGAAAGTTATGGATTCGAAGCAAAGCATAGTGTCAATGGAGGAACGTACGGAAAATTCCAAAATTCAGAGAAATTGGCATTCAGGTGGCTGCAAATACCAATCTTGGAAACATGAGGTTTGATCTAATTACGAGAGATATCTCAATTACAACACTGGGAAGTCGCTAAGGAATAGTCCCACATTCATGGTTAGCTCTCTAATATAAGGTTTTTTTTTTTTTTTTTTTTAAGAAAAAACGGAAATTTGTTTACCGGTTTAGCTTTCCCAATCCTTCCGCCTCTAGCAAACTTCAAACTCCCCAAGATTATACAACAAGCCTGAAATATTGTCTTCACACAATCGACGATACAAATGTGGCATCCCAACATCTGTTTGATTTTATAGTTGAGCAAATAATGGTCGGAAATGACTACGGATCATCTACACCTGTGTTTGCCGGTATTCAAGGGAGAATCTCTGATGCCTTTTGATTGAGCATTGGCTTGTTGATGAGATCCCTCCAGTTTCTTCTTTCGTCTCCCTTGTTGAGAAAGACGAGAGTGGCAGGATAATATGGCAAGATCGTTCAGATCTTGCAATGGAGTGAGAACTTTCACTACTTCATCCATTGTAGGACGGGCTTTCGGGTCCCGATGGAGGCAGCTGTAAGCTAATTGAGAAACTTTCAGCACCCCTTTGAGAGAATAATTCAGCTCCAAGCGGGGATCCACCAGCTGGTAAAGTTTTCTCTTGTCAGCTATATACGGCCGAGCCCAAGCAACAAGATTCTGCTCCCCGCTAGGACGCTTCTTGTCCATTGATCTTCGGCCTGTCAAAATCTCAAGCAATACGACACCAAAACTGTAGACATCGCTCTTAGATGTCAAGTGTCCTGAGAAAAGTATCCAATGTTGTACATGATTATCAGTTGGCCAGATTTTTGTATGGTGCAGAAAAACTTCAGGAACAAACAGGTGCAGAAGCAATCAAAATGCAGCTTGCAAATCAGGAACTATCAGTGCCCAATAACATCATAACAATCAATCAGAATTGACTATTAAGTTCGATACTGATGCTTCCACATCTTTGAAACACTATCCAAATTAACAGAGTCGAATTAGATAGCTCAAGAATCATTGGTTAGAAAATTTAAGACCAAACCAGCAGCATTTATGGTCAAAGACCAAACCAGATAGAAACTTGTCTGAGGAGTTTGATGTCATTCCTGCTGGTTCCATGTAGACATTTAAATTCGTTTTAGGGTCTGTTTGGGATTGTGGTACAATGCAGCAGACCTCCACCCCATTGCACCCCATAAAACACTTAAGGTTGAATTAAATTAGGGAAAGCATATATAACACTAATGCATTAAGCTTTCAATTTCATATCTGACAATTTTAATACCTGTCATAACATATTCTGGTGCAGCATAGCCATAGGTTCCGACAACCCTGGTAGAAACATGTGTTTTGTCTCCTTGAGGACCAGCTTTCGCTAGACCAAAATCTGAAAGCTTTGCATTATATTCCTGCAATAGTAATTCCATATGAATGATTCCATACAACAACGGATATAATTGACAGGTCCATATAATCACCAAAAAATTAACACCGTCAAAATACATACTGAATCAAGTAAAATGTTGGATGTTTTAAAATCTCTATAAATGACAGGTTCTGGACCACCATGGAGAAAGGCCAATCCTTTTGCTGCTCCAAGTGTGATCTTAATCCTATTTGACCACGGAAGAGGTATTGTCCCTTAGCAAAATTAGGCAACAAGGCAATATCAGTATTTCTTTCATGTGAACCAGAAGTGGAAATTCCAGAAACTGTTTATCAGAAGTTACATAGGATTCATCAGATATTCAGGTGCATGTGCATCCCGAAAAAATCATTGGTGTAAAAGAAAACATGCACCAAAGATTAGAAATTTATTACTGGTACAGCATGCATATTCAGTCAACTGAAAAACGTACACTAGCTTCATCTCTTGTGAATTAACTACATTACAATTCTGTTTTTCATCAATGAAGTCTGTTTTAAGAGCGCAAAACATTTCTTGGGGGTTGAAATAAGAAACTAACTTAAAAATGCCAAAAGCTTTTTATACTGTGACACCACCTTAAAGTTAGCAGGATTCTTCAGTTTTTTTTTTTTTTTTTTTCTGGAGCATTTTGCCTGACGCTTGATATGTGAGTATAATCCTTCAAATATATGAAACAACTTTAAAAATTAAGCATACCCCTACGTTAGACACATATCTATATCCGGTACTCATCCGAGTCCAAGTAACATAGACCAAGACATTACAAGAAGGTATAATACTTAACAGTCCTTGAGGATCACTTCAGCAGAGGATTTGAACTTAAAAATACCAAATTGGAGATTACAAAAGAAGTGAAACTGAGTTGGAACGACAGAAGGAAAGAAAACAGTGAGACTTACTTCTAAAAAGATGGTTTTCAAGACTTCCTCGGGTCATAAACTCGTATACAAGCAGCCGCTGGTCGTCTTCGATGCAGTATCCAATGAGTTTAACAAGATTAGGGTGATGAAGTTGTCCAAGGAAATCAACTTCAGCCTGCATTAGGAAAAGAATCATCCAAATGCTAACACTCCCAAGTTTCAGTAATTTTACCAATAGTCTCTTTTCAACATTGAAATCTAATTTACTAACCCAAAGCACATATATATATATATATATTTTTATCTACTAACCACCCATTCTCTATGGCCTTGAAGACCATCTGGCTTCAAGCTCTTTACAGCAACTGTGATCCCTGAGCCTGGTTTCGCCGGTGCTGTCCCATTTTCCTCTATCCACCCTTTAAAAACATAGCCAAAACCTCCTTCACCAAGTATGCTGTCGGGTCTGAAGTTTCCCGTTGCAGATTTTAGCTCCTGAAAAGTGAATTGGAGAAGCTGGGATGGAGATTTGTTATTTGATGTTGGTGGATCAGGATTATCAGATGAAAGATGAGCTTCATATGGAGGGCAAAACTCTCTGTTACTAGCATTTAGATATCTTGTCTCAGTAGCTGCATTCAGAGATTGAGAATAAGCCATCTTCCTTTAATCATAATTCCATAACAGCTATTTGAAGCAACATGAATTCCATTTCGTTTCAGGTTGTGATTTGCTAATAACAAAAAGACTAAACACTATAATTGCTTTGCCAGTAGAGATTATTGCAGTGAAGATCTTAATTATAATGAATTATTTAAGCAAAAAAGCCCAATTCATCCTGGTTGGGATTTGGTAAATTGTCAGATATTAAGTGGAATAAATCAATCCCCATTCCTGTCCTGTGAAACGACAGTGCCATGATTTTTAATGACCCAGTGAAAATGATATCAGCTGATACTAGATTTACCAAAAAAAAATTAAAAAAAAAAAACCCAATTTTGAACTCATAGGACCAACAATAATAATAATAATAATAATCTTTTTCCAAGAATCAGAAGAAAATTAAGTTTGATGATCTTTAGGCCAAATGTTTCCCAGCTTGATATTGATTACTGAACTAAAAAATTTGGAACTTTAAGGAAAAAGAACAAAAATCACAAAAACAACATTGGATTAATATCAGAAATAGGAAGCAAAGAAGGAAACAGTGGAAGGAAGAAAACAAAAGTAGAAAACATTAAAAATTAAAAAGGATACCAGAAGAAACAAATGGGAAGAACAAAAGTAAAATATATATATATATATATATGAACCATAAGTATTTTCAAAACAAAAAAGCCAAAAGCTAAAGAGAAAGAGACATATATTGTTTTATTATTAAAAAAAAAACAGGGAAACAAAGAAAATACCGGCATCATAAACAAGACTAGTACGAGGAATTGTGTTAGCAGAGTGAGTAGAAGAAGAAGACTTGCAAACGCCGCGTTTGAAGAAAGCCCAACAGCCACAGTTGTCGTTGTTGTTGTCAGCCATGGGAGAACAATTAGGAAGAGAGAAAAAAAAAGTGTGTGTTAGTTTAGTACGTTAAAACAAATAAAAGTAGTCCTATATTTTCTCATGGGATGTTACTATAATTGCATGAAAAGAACAAGAACAATAAGAGATTTGCCATGGGAAGAAAGGAAATGAAGAAGGAAGAGTTGAGTTGAGTTGAGTTTAGTCAAGAGATGAAAGAAAGAGGGAAAGACAGAAAGAAGGGAGTGTGGGTATTGTTGTTGGTGTTGAAGATTGCAGGCATCATCATCACCATCATCGCAGTAGTGTGTTCAAAAAGAACTTTTTTTTTTCACCACCTTTTTTTGTGGGGATGGTTATTGCCTATTGCCTCCCTCTACCCTCTCTGATTCTTTTGTTTTTTAAGAATTTTGTTTTAATGTGGCAAAAATTACCGAAACAATGAATCCCTGTTTTTATGCAATCATTTTTAGATTATTTTAATATTATTTTTGAAAAAATTTATTATAAAAAGTTTGGATTAGAAAAAAAAAATTATTTTAAAAAATAATATAGTTTAAAATTTTTCAAGTTTTTGATGTTGATGTGAAAAAAAAAATTAAATGTTAAAAATATAAATTTAAAATAATAAAAGTTTATAAATTCGATAATAATAAAATTATTTTATTTAAAATTTAACTTTTAAATAACAAAAACTTTATATTTTGACTTTTTTATTTGAGACGTCGAATAATAATTTTAATCCCAAAATTATTTTTTTAACATTTAGCATTACGCTTATCGTAAAACATAAATTTTAGTATTAAAAATTGTAGCAATTTGAATCTAATTATTTTTCATCCCCAAACCTCACCTCCTTTCTAAAAAACTTTAGCATATAAATGGTGCTGCAAATAATTAAAAAAAAATGGCCTATGAAAAAGTTGGAAAAATATTTTTTTTTTTTACTTTAATTGGGGATTTACTGTTGATTTTCTAAACAATCCACCATATTCATCTATTCGAGGAGGATATCTCATTTGTTAACTTGAAACTTCACTCCAAAGTTTCAAGTGAAAACTCTAAGAGATAACCTTAAATTTATGGTTTTATTTATTTGAATGGTCTGAATTTATTATTAATTTTTTAGTTGATACAAATTCATCATTTTTTTTTAATTTTAAAATAAATTTACCTTTATATTATGTAGATGCAAATTCAACCAAGATATAACTAGACCTGCACAAGGGTTGGGTTATCTGTCCAAACCCGAAAGTCCATTCGATATTTGAGAGGGCTTGAACAAATATATTAGGCTCGAAAAATGGGCTTAGACAACAAATTAAGCCCGATTAAAAAATGAACCGAGTCTTGGGTTCAACTTTTAAAGCCCGAGCCCAGCCTATTTTACTATTACATTATATTTATTTATTTTATATTTTATGTATTATGTAATTTTTGTTATATAAACATATATAATATTAAGTGTAAACTTTAATAACTAAGTTAAATTATTTATATTTATAAACTTAATAAAAGAAAATTATTAAATTAATAAAGATTAAATTTTTAAAAAATATATATTTTTTAAAAAATATATTATAAAAAAATAATATAGACAGATCTAAACGAGCTTGGACTATCTATTTATAAATATTGCCGGGCTTGAGTAAAATTCGAGGCCCATATTTTTGATTGGGTCAGACTTGAATAAACATATTTAATGTTAATACCATAATCAAACTCAGCCCATGAAAAATTGAAAATGGAGCGGTAAAGAAATCTCAATGAAACTAAAATTTGAATTATTTTATATTTACTAAATATAATGTCAAATCATGATATTTTTAGTCCAAATAAAAGTATGATGGCCACTTTGTTCCAAAATTATATTTACAATTATAAACTTATATATTTTTTAAAAATTAATTTTTGAGTTATAAAACAACTTTTAACAAAATATTCTATGAAAAAAAATTCAACTATTAACAACTTGTCCAAATTTCTCCCTTAATTAGAAGTATATGGTAAATGTATTCATAAATTAAAAGTATGATTATAAAATTACACAAATAAAAATATTAAAGGTAAATTTAAACCACTTATATAGGTAAAGTGATAAGCTTGCATCTTATCTCAAACTTTTGAAAACAGAAACCAGATTTTATTGTATTTTTTTTATTGTTTAAAAATAATATTTTTATCAGTAGATTGAATGTGAGTCCGGAAATGCTGCCTTTAACATAATTAGGATATATAAATACAAAGAAAATATTTGCTTATTTTTTATTACTAAAATTTAGATATATATATATATATATATATATATAAAACTTGACATCAAAATCTATGTTTACGAGATAATACATTTGAGATTAGATTGTGGGTTAAAAGATTACGCTATATTCCCCCTTTTTTAATTAATTTTTTTCTGTTTTCATTTTTAATACATAAATACATATATATATATATATATATATTTGATCCAGCTTAAGCTAAGCTAATTCTTGAAGCAAGAAAATGAAAATTGATTAATAGAAAGTTAGTACAGGACAATGGCAAGAAAAAAATAAAAAAAAAATTATGACATAATTTGTTCATATTTTAATTATTTTTATATCGTATTTATGTAATGTCTAAAATTATCAAATCTATAGTTACTCTAATGTTGTTATTATTATTATTGTGATTATTATGTGGTTGTTGGTGAGTTCTTGAACCTTATGACATTAACAGATCAAGAAATATAACGGACCAAAGTAAAGGGATGAGAGGGATGTTGCGTATATTGATTTGGAAGGATTAAGAAAACTATAAGCCGAATAAACATAGACATTAAAAAAACTTATAACCCAAATAAAGCCCTTTTTTTTGTTATTATAGTTTCAAACTTTCAATCATAATATTGAACTTGAAATGCAAAACAAGCAAGATCTCCCAATTAACACTTGACACAGACACACACAAATATGTACGGAAGGCCAGCAATTCGTTTGTTCTTGCTTTATAAATTAGGATTGAATTGGAAAAATCAAATCTCTCTCTTCACTTTCGTGGACTAACAATGATCCAATTCCCAAATGGATAACACCCGTATACTGTAATTATTTATCTCATGGAGCTACTATTTTAGTGATTGCGAAATGGAATGAAAATGATAGATGAAAAGAAGAATAATTTTGTTGTAAAACCCCTTTAAAAAAACTTAGGTAATGCTATTTAAAATTATGGAAATTGAATTTATTCACTTATTTTTCAAATTTAATGGGCATAATTATAATAAAATAATGATAATAATCCATAATTTTAATTTCATATTATAAAAGATTAATGTTTTTTTAATTTTTTATAAAATTTGAGAGATTATTTAAATATTATCTTAAATTTTTTCAATATAGATAACATATAAAATTAATTATATCAAAAATTTTAAAAATTTAAGCATGAAGTGTGGTAAAATCACATTGAAAATGAGACTTTGACAAAAAAGATTGAAAACTAATATATTAATAAATTTCATAAGTATCAGTGATTAAATTATAAATTTTTAAAATTGAATGATTAAAAAATATATAAATAGTTAAGTAATCAAAAGTATAATTTTTTAATGAAATCTATTTTTCAAAATTTATAATGTCGTATTGATAATACCACATGACGAATATAAGATGATGTGACAATATTACGTATCACTTGCACTCTTTAATTTCAAACGATTAACAAAAATTAAATTATTAAAATATTAATTTTCAAATCATAACTTTTCATAATTAAATTAAAAAAAATTACTAAACGAGTAGTTTTTACTTAAATATTATACATCCAATTTATGCAATAAGACCTGTAATTATTTTCCACTTAAAATATACATTCATTGAGTAAAAGGCAACTTGCATCAACAATTCATTCAATAATTATCTTATCTTAGTTAAAAATGGAATTTAAGGGTGCTTTGATGAATTAAATGAAAACTTCCATTAAAGGATAGTTAGTTTAGTTAATATTCAAACTTTTTGGAGAGAAATGCAGATAGAAAAATAATAAAATATCCATTATCCACTATTATACCCTTTGCTTTAAGCTAATGGGGTTTTTCACTTTCTTGTCTGCCTCTTTCTTACCCAGATCAAGTTAAGCTAGCACCTTGCCACCCCTAAGTTTTAGATGCCTAAGAACAAAAATATTTTACCCACATGGAGTTTGTAATGTGTAAGATCTTGTGCTCTAAAAGTTTTCCTAATCAAAAGAGTCAAAATAAGGTTTTTTTTTTTTTTTTTTTTAATCCATCAATTAAACAATTCCAGGTCTGTATTATTTTGTCTGGTCAAAACTAATGGAAAGATTGTCAAGGGTACATTTGAGTGCAATCCCATCACCCACAAGGCCACAACCCTCTCTTCCTTTTGGGGAAAATGGATATATTCCCATATTTACTTGGAAGAAATCGGATGGGAAGCCTCTTATAGGTGGGTTCATATATATAAGGATTTTGAGTTTGACATGAATTTAACTTAGTTAATTTATATAATTATTTTAAAAATAATATTAAATTTAAAATTTTAATCTTAATATCCATAATTTTTTGTTATTTTCAAATTATGATTTTTTTTTTTTTTTTGTAAAAATATAGGTTTAGGTTTTTTTTAAGGGGAATTTGAGAGGAAGAGTGGGGGAGAGGAGGAGAAGCTTGGTGAGAGGTCATTTCACGGACAACCAATATAAACAAAATGGTATTCTATGATGCTTTTGGTGAGTGAAAAAGCAAAATTGAGAGATGAGATGAGATCCCTATTATTATTATTTTTTTTTTCTGCACTGTGTTTTGCAACTTGACAAGGTCCCTTGTTGGAAAGAAGGGATACCCATTGTCCCCACTAAGCCAATAGGTCCATCCTCTCCAATCTTTGGATCCCACCACCACAATCTAGGCTTGAAAATAGTTGTCGAACCGCTGACCATTTTAGCCCACACAAGGTCATTATAGTGGGCAAACAAGATTCCCCATTTTTGGAGCTATAAAGCTGCTCAATCATATAATTGATGCATCAGAAATCTTCAAGATTTTTAATGTAGATTTTACAGTAAACTTAGGCTATTCATATTGATACTATATAATATAATTTTTTTTTTCAAACTCTTTAACATGAAGTTTTGTTATAAATGTCCTATACGCTTTTTCAAAACTGGGTTTAGCCATTTAGGGATCAACCAAAACAGATTACTAGATTTTGGGGCATCATCTTCGAGGGGCCAACCAATTGATCAAATATAATCCTTGTGATACATGAACCATGCTATCTAAGCTAACATAGTGAACTCTAGTTTCAACAAAAAAGAAAAAAGCAAAACCCATATTTGCCTTTTGTTTTTGGCTGATAAACAAATACCAACCAGAGGTGAACCACTTGTGCAGCATGTTCCTTGTTAGGTGTCATCATTATGATGGTTTTAACAATTTATCTTATGAACTCTTGGTGGTGGGAAGATTGATAGAAAGGAGGGGGAAAAATCCCATTGATTGATGTCAAGACGATTCTTGACCAGGTTAAACAATCTTTGAAACATTAACCCGAAGCCAACCCCATTGCCAACTCACTCAAAGTGAATCCTGGTAGCAGGATTGTGGAAAAAAATCGAAAATTGATTTGGTTTTTATTGAATTTTATTTAATTTTGATTTGGATAATAATTAAGTATATTCGATTCGTTTTGATTTTCATTTATAACATAGAAAAATCACAATTATTCAAATGTAACTAAATTTTATTTTTAATTAATTTTAATTTTTTATAATACAAAAATATTTTATTTTTAAAATCATAAAAAAACTTAAAAATACTATAAAAAATTTTAAAAAAAATTTTAAAAACAAATATACCAAACTATTGTAGAATTCATTTTTAGTAGGTTCAGTTATAAACATTATTCGATTTCATTTTAACTCGCTTTTTAAAAAAACTAAAATATTATACTTTCATCATAATTTATTTTGTCAAAATCGAATCAAACCGTTACCATCTTACTTGGAAGTGTCGTTGCTTTCGTTTTAATTGCTTTCATATTAGTAGTATATGAATATTTTAAAATCACGTAAGGTTGATTTGAAAATGTTTTCCTCTCTTGAATTGAAATTCTAGAATGTTAGCAAGCAATGGATGAAAGATAATGATAGAAATGTAAATTATAAATGCTTCATTTAGAATAAAACGTTTAATCTATGTACTCACATCAAATTTATAATATATTTCAAATTAGGATTTCAATTATTCCAAATTTGCACATCGAGATATTTATTGATGGAAGCAGTTGCGCGTGCCATTAACTTACTTTCACAGTCATTACATGGATAAATTGCAACAAAGGCCAAAATAAAACACAATTAAACGGGAATTGAATTACATGCTCCCTTTTTCTGTTGAAATTTATCTTAATTGTTGGAAAAGTCAAGTCCTATTTTGTGATAAATAAAAATTTAGTCCTAATGTAAACAATCTTGTAAATATCTAATCTTAAATTATGTAACCTGACGTGCTCTTCCTACATTGTTGATAACAAGAAAAAACGTGCATGCCTATGTTTATTAAGTATAATTACTTCCAATAAATCATTAATGTTACACTTGACAATTTCAATGCAATTTTTCAAAAGGGAAAATACACTGAAAATGTTTAATCAATGATGAAGGATTATTATTTTTACTGTATCAAAATACACCCTCCCAAATTAGATTAAAGTTTTAAATATAATCTTTATATTTATATATTTAACTATCTAATTCTTAAGTCAATAAATTTAAAGTTGAAATTAAAGCACTATAACGCAATATGCAAAACATAAGATTAATTAAGATACAGCATGAATGTGATATTAAAAAATAAATAAAGCATGATACAATAAGAAAATAATGTGAACACAATACAAATATATTAATATATTAAAATTTACGTAAAATGAATTATTAATACATGTGTAAAATTTTTTAAAATTAAAACCGAAGAAACTAGATTAAAATTTTAAACATTATATTTATATTAATGCATGATATATCGAATGGTCTAATTCTTAATTCAATAAACTTATGTTGCCTTTAGTTTACTGGAATGGAATAACTATTTTGTGAGAATGGAAAAGAGTAAGAATAAAATGAAATAGCTATATACAGTTGTTTGATACAATAAAATGAAACAATATGAAATTCGAATCTCCTAAAACAATTTCCTGCCTCGCCTAAAGTTGGAATTGCTATTCAATAGGAGGTTTGAAATGATTATTCAATGATTTCTCGAAATAAAGTCATAATAAATTATTTCGTTGAATAGCAATTCTGTGAAACAAATAACTTTATTACTATACCAAATATGATTCCTATTATAATGAACTAAATACACTATTAGAATTAAAATTAAATATGATAATTTATGCAAAATGTGAAATGAATTGAGATATAAAATAAAAAAATAATTAAAATATTATATGATATAAAAAATAATATTAATTAGATTCAAATACACAAATATATCAAAATTTATATGAAAAATATTATTATCATATTAAAATTTATATAAATTTATACCATATTAAACTTGAATACGAATATGAACACAAATACAAACAAAAACACGTCTTCGAACACAAATTTTTTTCTTTCTTTCGTCTTTCTTTTCTTCAATAAAATAAAATAAAAACTATTGCAATACTCTAAATAACGCCTCCCAAAACACATTTAATTTCAGTGATTAATCGTCCCAAGCGAATTACTGAAAATTTGAAATTGAATAATCCGATGGTTTGGGACAGTTTTTAATGATAGTTATATGTTTACATAAAAAATTAAAAGAGATTTTCATGTGTTATATTTATTTATTAATTTTAATTTCTACTTAATTTTACTCTTTATTTATTTTATTTACTTGTGCCCAGCATTTTACAATTTTTAATGCCATATTTATATTAAAAAAATCATATTTTTAATTAAAATATACTTTAATTAGAAAAAAAATAGAGACAACGGCTCTGAGGGGAAGAAAGTTCATGGCAGATTACTTAACACGCTGTTTCCAATTGTAACCTCTTGTAACATGTCTAAACTCAATCAGAGTAAAACACGTGTCCTCGTTAATACGTAAGACCTGGCGTGTGCAGTTTTAAGTGGTGGGTTATCTAATCCTCCGTGTTACCCGATCATCATCTTCCCGTCCAATCTAATCCAATCATTTTTTTTTATTTTGTGGCAGCTGCCCTCATCGTCTTCCTCCGGCCATGAACAATAGCAAAAATAAAATTAAAAAATATACCAAAAATCAAATCCTTTAATTTCCTCAGATGCTTAAGCAACAACAAGAAGAAGAATTCCTCTCTATCCAATTGCTATCGATAGAGAGAAATTGAATGCTAATTTTCTGAAGTTATTTTACGTTTTTTTTTTTGGGAGAAAAATCGAGATCGATCGGGTCAAAGTTTTTGAGACTGAATTTCGATATTATAATTTAAAAGGGAGAGGGGAGATTGGAGGGGAAAAAAAAAGAAGGCCATAAGAGCAGGCAATTTGGCTGAAACATGTCTGCAATAGTTTCAGGGAAGAGATCTTTCTTTGAAGAATTGAGTGCGACACCTCCCGTTTCTAAGAGAATCCGTTGTTCTTCTCGTTTTGCTTCTTCTTCCGCTTCTTTCACTCCTTCCTCGCCGCCTCCCTTGTATTTGATCGATCAATTGATTGCCATATTCCCTGAAATGGACAAGCAGGTAAAATTTTCTCTTTTTTTCTTTTAATAACAAAAAATGTTATTTTTTGTTTATTTTTAATTTCTGGAAATGAAAATGAAATTATTATTATTATTATTGCTGCTACAATAATTCTTAATTTTTTTCTTTTTTTTTCTGTTTATTATTTTATCATTAGAATTGGAATTTGACTTAAAATCTGAAATTTATTTTTTTCTGTGTTTTTTTCTTAATTAATTAATTCAATTTCCTAAGATCAAATTCCATGTTATAAAATGTCTCGTGACATTCTATGAATAAAAAAAATTAAATTCGATGATGTAAATGAAATTGACTTGAGAATTACATTTAATTGTATCTGAGAAAAGATATTTGTATCGTAATAGTTTAATGAAACAATATGATTTTAGGTTCTTGAGAGTGTACTTGAAGAATGTGGAGATGATTTGGATTCAGCTATTAAAAGTTTGAATGAGCTTCGTTTAGGATCTGCCGACAGAAATGCAGCAGCAGCTGCTGCTGATAAAACTGGTGTAGAATTAAATGGAAATGTTCAACTTCAAGCTCAAGGTACGAATAGAAATCCTTCTGATGCAATGTTAATCACTTGAGATTGATATCCCTGACAATTTTGCATCTTTTGGATTGAACAAGATTTTTAACTTGGTTTTGCATCTCTCTCTGGATTCTAATCTTGAGATTGTTCATTGTGAGACTGTATCTGCTTCATGTTTTAACTTTAAGAAGCTTTTAGTCGCCCTTTTTTCTTTTTTTTTGTGATTATATAGCAAAAAAGGTTTATGTTGGGAATAGTTTGAAGGCAATAGATAATTGTTATTCAAATGATAACCTGAAAATTGTTATTTGATTTCATTTAACATGTTCGACATAAGTGTTTGCTTTTGGTGGTTTCTATGACAACAAGAATGCTGCTAGGATGTCTGAACTTAAGAAAGGTTCATGTTGTATTGTATGATTCACCAAGAAACTCCGAGGCTTGGGGTTGTTTGTCAGTAGATGTCCCTCCCGTGCCCCTTTCCCTTTTCTCAAATCAACAAAACAAATTGCTGAAACCAGAAACAAGCAAAAATATACTGTGCAATATGTAAATCATTCTTAGCAATTTGATCCGTGAATATCGCTACTAATGTTACAGCTTATGTTCTTGCTTGCACCTTTGGTGTTATTTGGCTAGCCTAGCAGTTTATATGGATGAGATGCAATTAAAAACTAAAATTATAACTTACGTATATTTTACTGATGTGCCTTTTAGTCATATGGCATAAATAGTTGCTTAGTGTGAAGAGCATTGTTCTGTTGTGGGTGTAGCAGCTAATGGAGATGTTCCAGCTAAGGAACAGACAGCCTCAGAAGTCTTCTCGATGGATGGTTCAGATTGGGTGGAGCTTTTTGTTAGAGAAATGTTGAATGCTTCTAACATTGATGATGCCAGAGCTCGTGCTTCGAGAGCACTGGAGGCTTTGGAGAAGTCCATTCATGCACGTGCTGGAGCAGATGTGGCCCAAATTTTCCACCAGGTTGGTTCTCATGGTTGTTAAATTTGCTAATCGTTATCTCCTCCCCGATCCATGGTACATGCCCCATCCAAACTTCTTGTTGGGTTACAAAAGGGAAAAAGAGGAGAACATTTTACAATTGATCGGTGAAGTTTGACAAAATCACATATAGGTAGCTCAACTTTTATTTTTACCAATGCGGTCATTGAACATGTTAACTATGCTAGTCTAGACACCCTGACATATTTCATCGTAAAAATTACAGAAAAATGACATGGCTATAAAATGCCCATCAGCATTTGTTTTTTTTTTTTTTAGTGAATAACATATCAGAATTTCTGAGACGTAAGGTAGAAAGACCTGTTCTAAACCTTTTGCCACCAAACACCAATCAAAACCAGCCATCCCGAAAGCCCACCTCAACTCCATCCAAAAATATGACTTTTCATAACAATTTAGTGCAAAAAAATAACCAGAAAACAATTCAAAGTACAAAGAGTGAAAAATCACTCGCAACAACTGAGCCGAAAATCAAACCAAAAATTTCAAATAAAAAAAGAACTGGATATGTCAGCGGATGTAGCGCTAACATGGCATTGCTGTGGTCACTTAGATGGCCGCATTATTTTTCTGTTAATTTTTGGATAAAATCCATTAGCGTAACTAGATTTCATATAACTAATAAAATTCAGTGCCCTTATTGGTACAGATTATCTCCTTAAGAGTTAAATAGTCTTTCGGTTTGATTCATATTCCAAGCAAATACTTTATTTCTTAAAAGGATTTAATCTTTTGCCTCTTAGCAAAAGATTTGAGGAAGAACATACATTCTCTTGATTTGTAGCAAAGGGCCAATTCAATTTTATTATTATTTTATAAATTTAAATTTGAAAATTTGGATTATGAAATGACAATATATATATATATATATATGAATTGGATTAATACCTCCACTTGATTAAGTATGTCAAAAAAGATCCATGGATAAAGATAGGAAAGCGTATTTCTCATCATAAGTAAATTGTCATTTTTTTTAATAGGATAGATAATTTTAGTGATCCAAATGGGATTTTGGCCAACGTTTAGTGACCAATGATGAAATTTACTTGGAAAATGAGAAAAGGGTTGTTTGAGGATGCTGAAAATTGCTCCTTGGTTGTTATAGGAAAATATGATGCTGAAAAAACAACTGGAAGCACTCATTCAGGAAAATACTCTTCTTAAGCGGGCTGTTGCTGTTCAGCATGAGCGTCAGAAGGAGTATGAAAATCAGAGTCAGGAGTTGCAGCATCTGAAGCAGCTAGTATCTCAGCATCAAGAGCAGTTGAGAACCCTTGAGGTTGGTCCTCATGAACTAACTTTTGATTCACATAGGAAGTGGGAGAACATGCACAGACTGCTCATATTATATATATATATATATATATATGAAATCTATGTGACTAATGCCATCTTATTTTTGTTGCTACGTAATTAAGTGTAATGCTTTGACTTTCCAGTATCTGATGAAAATTTTTTATCATCTGGTGCCCCAACAGGTAAACAACTATGCATTGACAATGCACTTGAAGCAAGCTCAGCAAAGAAGCTCTATACCAGGCCGTTTCAACCCTGATGTTTTCTAGTAGTTCTTGGACATGGCTTTGCCAATGATTCGCGTACAACTTTGTTCTTGAATCCTGACAAAAGCTTTTGCCAACAATCTTTTGCCACCGAAAGTTTGCAAACTGCTTCAATTGTTGTGCTGCCACTAGGTGGTGTGCTATATTTTCTTTTTTCTCTTTCTACAGACGGATAGGCTGGCGGTCAAAAGATATGCCTCTATTTTTTTTTTTTAACGAAATACATGCATGGTAGTTTGTCTTCCCGATGATGGGCTTTGTATCAAGCAAGTGAATGCTAACGAAATACTTGGAAGTCTGTATTTTTTTACCTAATGACCATGTTATCGAGCCACAAAAATGGTACGCTCTTGCAATACAATGCTGAATGACATACGCAATCAGCCGCAATGGTCCTTTTGCCATGTTTTCTTTTAGAAACTTGAGTCGGCAAGCCGCAACATTTGATTTTTATATCCTGCAATTTTTATGTTTCTGCAATGTTTTTCTCACCTTCCATTGAACTTCAATTCAGTTTTACATCAAGGACTTAAGAGATAAATGCTGAAAAAGAAAATGCTAGATTGTTTTCTTTTCTCTCCCACTAATTGAGGGCAGCAACTCTTTGGGGTGTTTCCTCTTTTTTCTTTTTTGGTACAAATGAGACTGTAATCTAGGATAGGGATAAAGTTGCAGATGTTGGGATTTGAATCCGAGATTTACAAAATGCCAACATAATCCAAGTTAAAGATATGGATTCGGCGGCAATTCTTTGTTGCTGAATCATAACTCAATCTGTAATTACACTTTTTGTTCCAATTTTATTTATTTATTTATTTCATTTTTTTGCAAAACCGTCCCCGGGGGGGGGGGGTGGTAATCATCATCCTCTTGAATTCGTCAGAATTAACTATTCTAAGTCCATCTCCATTTCACTACCTTGTGATGGAAACTCCTCAAGCCGAAATTAAACTCAGAAAGCAAGAAAAGCTACTTTTAAGAGTTTGATACATTAATGTGGCTTTTGGTTTTTAATGTTGAGAAGTGATCAATTTTTTTTAAATACAAAAATTAATTTTAAAAAATGAAACATGTTATAATTTCTGCATATAAAAAGTAAACCTTAAATATATACATGCAAAAGGAATTTTTTTTTTTTTCAAAGAATGTATATATATGCCTTATATATATATATATATATATATGCCTCCAAATCTGCCAAACAAGGAGAGGAAAGTGCCTCATAGAATTTTTCATTGCTCTTCATTATCCATTTATGGTTCACATTTTATCTACCTAATGTAAGAATGTAAGCCCGATGTGAAGCCTTTTTTTTTTTTTTTAATTTTCTTCAACCAAACTTTTCCTCTTCTTGGGCCATAGCCCAAAGAACATAAATAACATTGAGAAACTCCAATTTCCGTGAAGATCAAGGCAGTACTCAAAATTGTGACAACTTTTATTTAGTGGCAATTAAAAAAAAAAAAAAACCCTACAAAACATGTGACCCATTTCATCACCCGTTAATAGACATGAACATGTTTTACTTTAGATTCAAACTGAAATGAATGATTTTTGTTTTTATAGGCTGACAGAATCGTCAATCATGTATAGTCTGTTTTGTGATTTTGCATAGGCTTTCAAGTGATAGGGACCATCGATATGAACAATTTCCTCTTTGACTTTGTTTTAATATATATATATATATATATATATATTGCAGTGCTTAGCTTCCTTTTGCAGCGGGCCTTATTTTTAGAAGGCTTCGGACATTTTTCTTAAGAGTGAAACCAGAACGAGGCCCAGAGTAACAGAAAACAAAGAAGCTCCAAATTAGTAGTCAAAGATTTCAGCCCATGCAGACCAAAAAAAAAAAAAAAATCAAAACTTTGGGTCTTTTGGATGAAAACCCTAACGGCCGATCATGCTTTAGTTTCAAACTAGTAATTAAAGAAATTTGCAAAGTATCAAAATTTTATTTTGGACAATGGTTGGATGCCGTCCATAATTCCATATTGCTTAGTGTAGTTGACAAGTGGGTATATTTTTTTTTTTTAAATACTAATTTTTAAATTTTTTAGAAGAAAATTATACACTACTTAAGGTGATCAAGATTCTAAAATAGTAATTCGAATTTTTTAAAGTTCAAGTTATACAAGTAGATGTTTTCTTTTTTAAACATGGTGTGAATGAAATATTTGTGTTAGTAAGTTATTCGAATTCAATTTAAAAATAATTAAATTTAATTTTATCATTGTCGAGCTAAGCTTGAGCTTAAGTAACTTAAGTTATTAAGCGAGCAGAGTTCAATCATCTTCGTGTTAAACTTAATTAGCTTACAAACCTAATTGAACCTTTTTATTTTTAATTAGCATTGAAAAACTTAATTCAAATTTGAGAATAATTAAATTTGATATTAAATACGAGAATTAAACTTATTTTTTTGAGATAAATTGATTTACTTAATTAAGCTCAAATAAATCAATTTTTTTTTGTTATGAACGAAACTTAAATTTTAAATTATAAATTTCAAATCAAATTTAAGCTCAAACTTCTTTGAAATTTAAGTCGGACAATATTCGAATACATCTACACCCTGTTATTGTTAAGCTCAAACTTAAATTTTATCTTTTTTATAAGTGGTATAGAGAGATTATCATACGTTATATTTTATTTTTAATTAATATTTTTTATTTTTATTATATTTTAAAAGTATATATTATCTTATTAATTTTGTCCGTAAAATTTTAAAATTTCATTGAAAATATATAACCAATCATTAAATTTAATGATTGGATTCTTTGAACTAGAATCCAATCATTAAAATGTTAAAATGCTCGACAAAGTTGCATGTGAATGTGGTGCTCCATTTGTCTAGGAGAAATAAAATAAAAAATAAAAAAAAAAAAAGAAAAGAAAAGAAGAAAAAGATAATTTTCAATTTTTGTTGGTAGACCCACAATAATATTTTAAAACCTTAATGACAAAATAAATGCTGAATAACAAAGGTATCTTCTCAACGGAATTTAGGAAAAGCAAAAGAAAGTAAATGACTGACTAAAGAGGGAGGGTGGCGGATGCATGTGATGATGGGATCGAAACTCCATAATTGAGGATTGGGCCCGTTTTGCAAGAGGGACTCGAATTGATAGAGGGCCCATGTTTTTGTTAATTAATTAATTTTTGTCACGCTTTTGCATTTATAAATATTCGGGAAAAAAAAAATACAGCAATCAGAATGAAGAAGTGGCATAGGCCCATGTTTTTTTTTTTTGTAAGAAAATGAACAGCCTGTTAAGTGACCCACGAAATGGATGAAAGACAACTAGACAAGGCTGTGCTTGTCGTCTCTGTCGGTTCCCGTTTCACAGCAGATTTGATAATTTAAATACCATAAAAGTAATTAAAATAAAATATAAAATAATAATTTTATATAAATATATAATATTTGAAATAAATTATAATACATAAAAATCAACACTTAAATACTCAGAAACTCCTCTTGATTCTCTTTCCTGCTTTACACGAAGACGCCCTCTCCTCCTTTTGCTATATTAATTGCAGTAGGATGGTCCCATTTGTACTTTGTCTTCCATTTTTAAATTAAAATTAAAATTAATATATCTTTTTTTTTCTTTTTAAATACTTAAATAAAGGATCCAAATGGAGTCGTATTCCTTCCAATATTTCTTTGGCCCATCTTTCTTTATATATATATATATATACATATCTATATATATATTTCAAGACTATATCATTTATTTTTTATGAAAATTTAAATCTTTTTTTTATATTTGAAAATTATTTTTCAATTTTTTGGCTTTAGAATTTGTGAAATACCAAATTTAAAGAGAATTAAAATTTAATACACCAAAGGCAGCTTTTTTTTACCTTAAAATTCGCGAAAATCAGTGAAGAATTCTTTAGACATAGAGAATAATAATAAGATTTTGAATTATTGTCATGGACTTGGATCCAGCCGACAAATATGGATCTTACTAATTGAACCTTCAGAGGCTTCTGCTTCCACGTTTCACTCACAAATGCTACGAAGTCCCGTGTTATTATTAAGTTTGCAACGCTTATTATTTAAACTTCAGTAAATAATTAATTTACTTCATAAATGGTATCATTCAACCAAGACCAGTCATTTTCTTCCTAAAATGTACCATTTGATTTAAAAGTATGATATTTAATATATATAACTTAAAAAATTAAAATTTTAAAGACGATATTAAAATGTCATAATGAATCTTGTAGATATTTTTATCAAAAAAATATAAGTAAACGTAATTTTTTTAGACAATAAAACATGTTAACATGAGGAGGAATATATTTATTTATATTATCATCTGTTATTAAAAAATGTTGATATTTTATAAATTAAAATATCTTGTAGATTAAAATGACTTAAAAAATTAAAATTTTAAAGACGATATTAAAATGTCATAATGAATCTTGTAGATATTTTTATCAAAAAAAATATAAGTAAACGTAATTTTTTTAGACAATAAAACATGTTAACATGAGGAGGAATATATTTATTTATATTA
>JBBYHK010471313.1:0-20053 GCA_038382065.1 Adansonia grandidieri | reverse complement strand
AGCACGGTGAAAAATGAGAAATATAATAATATCATAAACAAGCACTCACAAACAAAAGAACATAAAAAATAGAGGGGTGATCGAAATGTATCTCATAATTGCCTTAGATTATTGCAAAATAATCAAGTTGACAATTTTAGAAACTGATCTGGATTCGGTAGTAATTTTACGAACGAAGACAATTTCTATTAAAACAATTTGAGGTATCTGGAAGAGAGAAAATTTTAAGTTTTCGAGGTAAATGCGGGGTTGGAGTATCCCCTCGGAGAAGTGGGGTTGGAATGTCTCCCAAAATAGAATTATGAAAATAGTTAGGAATAAAGAAAAATTTATTATTATTTTTTTACAAACGAGGTTAGAGTATCCTCTCAGAGTATTGGGGTTGGAGTATCCCTAAAGTTAGGAGAACATTTAAGAACAAGGAGAAAATTTAAACCTTGATTAAAAAATAGGGTTGGAGTATCCCCTTTGAGTAGTGGAGTTGAAGTATCTCTACTGGAAAAAATTTTAATATGAAATCTTATTTTTTGTATTTAATCTTGATCCGAGTTAAAAGGGTTTAATGTTGTGAGGGAGACTAAACGGGTGCATTTTGAGACATCTGAATGTCTCGATAAAAAGAGATTCCAAAACTAGGTTAAAAATAGGGGACAACATCATGTTATCTCTATTTCTGGATTTTTTTTTAGTGCATCTGAAGACTTCAGAGGGTAAATAGGGTACCGCTGAAAGGTAACTCAACAATGTTTAATATAAAAATATTCCAAAAATTCTAGAAACTCACTTTCTAGGTGGAATTAATTTTTGAAATTAGGTTCATCTCAGCACTGGGAGCATGTACCATTAAAAGGGCATGATGGATTTCAAAAAATCATTCCAAGCTTATCCAAGATTGTTAGATCATAAATAACACCTTTCCAGAAAGGGAATTTTGTGAATTTTTTGAGAAAAATATTTGAAAATTTCGTAAAAATCATCTGCTAGGCCGTAATGGCCCAAACAGAATGTTACATGTTGGTTCCAGTGGTTTTGGGTAGCAAAGGTTCGAAAAATCCTAACTCCCTCGTCCGAGATGATCTAAGGTCAAATAAGACACCATTAGAAAGGTAATTTCATGCTCTTTAAAGAACAAATATTATAAAAATCAAAGGAAATATTTTTTGGCTCAAAAATAATTTTTAAGTTTGAACTACAGTGCTGGCAGAGCAAAAATAGAGGGATTATTCGACATTTTGATTTTTTTTGAAGATAGACTCAGGCCTAGGATGTTCAAACATCCGTGATAGAAAGTAACACGGGCTTTATGAGTTTATTCCATAATCACGGAATAGTTTAGGATGATGGAACAACTCATTGACCATGTCACCAAAATGAAAATGAGACACAAGGTCAAGGTTTAATAGTAAAAAGGAACAACTCGATCGAGGTTTCATCATCACTGAAAGATATGTAATTGTGGGCATTGATGTTACTCACTAAGTGGTCCAACTGACCTATAAAAATGTCATGAGGGATATAAGCCTCATTGAAAATTTTGAGAAGAGCATTCTGTTAAGCTTCAGAGTTCAAAAATAGTGACACATAGATGTCTTAGTGGGTTGCTTGTTCAACTGATCTACGATGTTGTATTCGCTTTGTTGGATGAACTTGAGGAATTCTGTAGCTTCTTTCTTATTCATTAGCTCTTTGAAGTCCAACGAATCTAAGTTTTTTATTCTAGATTTTGATGTTTGAGGAACAAGACTAGTATTCTCTTACTAAGTTTCACTTTTTGACACTGCTGAGGCATAACATCTGCCACTTTGAGCTAAGTGACTCACTCTTGAAAGGTCCATGCTCACTGCTTACTGACTAGATTCCCTGATGATTAAGGTTTTTTTTTTCATAGTTCCAAGGAATCACCTTATCGTCCTTATAAGGGAAATGAGATGGAAGTTGAATAATCATCCTTGGTGTGGGTTGGGCAGGGGTGGCTTTGGTTCTTGGTCAATTATCATACAAGAGCAATGGCTCTTGGTGTTTTAAATGTCCATATCATTACTGGTTATAGTAATCACATGAGTGGCATTGGTGTATTTGTCATTTGTTTAGAATAACTGAATGTTAATAAATGCGATAAAAACGAGTTACTCATGTGACTCTTAAGTTTTTTATTAATAGTGACATTTAGAGTTCTGAGTCAAGTCACTTAGAAATTTTAATTATTTTCAACCATTTTAGTTGCAAAGAATTCAAATGCCTAGTTAGCAGACATTCAAATGTTTGAAAGCCAGTTCAATAAATTCATGATAAGTGTTTATACACACGCACTGTTTTTGAGTCACTGCATTTTCTAGCACAGTAGTATAGAAAAAAAATACTTTTGTCTATGTTGCTAGTGGTATAATTCTTTTTAATATTTTAACTTTAATCTGCAATGAATTGGCAATGTGATAGGCTTTTGAAAAGTCCAATTTCATGGCGAGACAATCTTGGAAGAAATTCCATAACATGAGCTATTCAAATAGCTTTATTTCAAGAGCAGTAGTGTAAAGCAGGATGTTTTCAGCAGGGATAACTATTTTTGTTGATTTTTCTCATATTTTTCAATTAAAATAGGTTAAGTAAGCTTTCCATCCATGTATGGCTAGTCTAGTGGAAATTTTGGATAAACCGAGAAGAAAAATCAATAACATAAACTTTTCGATGTACTAAGTGATGTAGTAACAACCAATTAAAAAATTCATTTGATGCCTAATATGATTTTCTTGGATTTTTTTAGTATTTTTACTGTGAAGTAATTGAGTCAGCTTCCACAATGATTTTAGTTTGTGATTTTTAGTGGTTGCAAAAGTTCAAAATAAATTTGAGGAGCCGTAAAAGTTGAAGCTATTAAGTATTTTTGGGTTTTTTCGGGTTTTTTATGTAAGCTATTTTGAGGCATTTGGATGCCTCAGAATTGATTTTAGAAGTGTCATTTTAATAGTCCATAGTCTTAGGAATGACTCATATTAGGCTATCAAAAGCTCACATCAAGGTTTTCAAGTTAATAAGAATTTAATAAAAATTGATTTTTAGCTTTATTTTCAAAGTTTCACATTTTTCAATTCAATCCTTATGTCTCTTTCATAATATCCTTTGAATAAAGTCTAATTTTCAAAATAATTTTAATTAATACCTGATCTAGAAATATTTTTAAAGTCATTGCACTTTTATGAAAATTTTCTTTTTGCAAAAAAAAAAAAAATTTTGCTCGAAATCATGCTATGGATTTGAGCTATTATCTTGGATCAATATTTGATTGCTCTCATAAGTACTTGATGCAAGTCTCGAGAAACATGTTTCTCTTTTTCATTGATATATGTTTGTTTTCATCAATAAAAGGGAGATCATAGTTGAATATTTGAATAATCAAAACTAACAAAAATGTAACTCGAATACATTTGACTAGTTGGTAATAATTTCTAGGCATCTCGAAAGGGATCAATCCTTACTTTTGCTGTAATTGACACACGAACTCGATTTTCTTGTAGATTATAGATTGCACAGATCGTAAAATCATTCCTTTTGAGTTTTTTAACTTCAAGTGAATAGTTTTAATAGGTTGCCAATCACATCTAGCCCAAAAATATCGGTGGAGACTCTTTAACCTAGCCATCTTGTGTTTTGACACGAGAATCTCGATGAACAATTTAGTCTGACAGCAACGGCCCTATAGTGAACAAGAAATGTTTTTTCTCTGATATATCAAGATTCATATTCTGAAACATTACGACAACTACTAATGCTTGAGAAGCAGCTTGACTTAGAATCTAAGCCAATACTTACCTATGTGAGGTATGCTTTCTTGGAGAATGCTTATGAAAATAGCAAATTACACAAAAAGTGAAAGAAAAATTGGCATGATAATCATATCTTGCGATAAGAATTTATCCTTAATGTAGACACCTCATTTTGTCCGACCCACTTTTGGCACCACAAGACTCAGATGAAGGGTGACAAAATCAAAAATTTAAAATAAAAATTGGGAGATGACTACTAGGTGCCTTCTCGCTAGGCACTATTAGGCAACACGACACTAGGCAAAAAAATTTTTTGGGAAGCTTTGAAATGCCTATGGACCGTATTAAAGAAAAATATAAAAATAAGGCATCAAAGGCCATTATTCATGGTGTCACCAGGGTTATTCAAATGAATGCACGGATCAATTTCTCATTGTTTATGACTAAGTTGCGGCAACTTGGGAAGCCATAGGTACATGCAAGTTATATTAGTGCATGAATATTGATACGAGGCTTTACATCATCAAAAATTCAAATTTTCACACGTAGTATTGATACAAGAAGGTTAAGTATCGATATCCGAGATATGGTATCGATACCTAGCATGTTTGAATCAATACGATCTTGGTAGTAGCCAAAGTTATGATTTTTGGCAAAATGTATCGATACACAAGCATGAGTATCGATAGAAATCCATGGAGTATCGATACGGGCCTTTAAGTCTCGAGACTGGAAACATTTTTTGCTCTTAGTATCGATACACAGCTTATTGTATTGATACTCAAGAGTAAAAAATACCTTGTGTACTGATACAACTATTTTGTATCGATACACCAAGGCATTTTGGCCTAGTTCGAGCCACTTTTCAGCCTTTGAAAACTCAATTTAAACATGTTTTTGCACCAAGGAATTGTCATAAATGATTGCAAGCCTTAACTATGGGCTCATTAATGGATTCAAACAAATTTTCAAAGCCTAAACAATCAATGACAAAGGTCACCTTCATAAGATATATGGGTGTAAAAGGGTATGGCATGCATATCTCCAGTTGCAGGTTGTCACAGCATTTTTGCCTCCTCTCTCAACGTGGCAAAATCAATAAGAAAAAAGTTAGTTGAGCATAGTAGCTGAAGATGTCCCTTAGAGCAGAAGGGAAAAATAAAAAATACCATTGCATTGTCTTCTAAACGTAGTGGTTGAGCATTGAATAGAAGACCCTCCCAACTATCTCAAAAAAAATCCTAACTATAAGAAAAAGCTCTCCATCAATCTCAGAAAACTCATCATCCATTCCCATAAATCCTTGAGTAACTCTAATTCCAAAAACTCATCAAAAACACTATTCCATACCTTTCACCCTCAACCAACCTCCATTCCCATAGCTCCCTAAAACCACCACCAAAACACCTTCAAATACTTAACCTTTCACATACTTTCATCCTCAAAACACCCCACTAGCAACCATATTACCAGAATACTTCTTCCTTTCACCCTTTTCTTGCTAAATAATAGTAAAAAGAGGGAAGAAACTGAGCTTAAAGTCATTGCTTTTAAAAAAGGATGAAGGTTCAAGCTTTTGTTGGTATATTTTTTACCTTGTTCCATACATTTTTTATTTTGATCATCCTTTCAAAACACCCCACTAGCAACCATATTACCAGAAAGTTTCTTCCTTTCACTTTTTTTTTTTTGCTAAATAATAGCAAAAAGAGGGAAGGAACTGAGATTAAGTCACTGCTTTTAAAAAAGAAAGAAGTTTTAAGCTTTTGCTGGTATATTTTTTACCTTGCTCCATACATTTTCTATTTTGATCATCCATTTTATTTTAATGAGCCCTTCATGCTGCCATGATCCTTCAAAGGCTCTTATGCATTATTGTTGCCTTGGTTATGGAAGTCTTAGGATTTTGATGAGCCTCTTGACATCTTGATGTTGTGGGATATATAAACTCACCATACTTCATTTTCATCATTACACAGCCTTTGTTCATGCGTCTTTTTCCATGTTCCTTCAATATTCACATATCCATTTCATATTTAAATGGTCACCTTAACATGTCTTAGGTATGTTCAAACATTTTTTTGTGTTTTAAGGAGTCTCATGAAATAAAAATGCTGAAAATGTTGTCTTGACAACTTCAGCATCCATTCCTTTGTTCAAACATGTTCATATCATCCCCATGCACCCTGTCTGTCATCTTCTTGCATTTGTGTAATCCATTTTCATGTCAGATTATCATCTTTGTATGTTTACATGTTTAACATATGTTTATCTTTGTATATGCTGCATTTTGTTCATGATATCTCCATCAAAATGCTTGCTTGTTTCTTAAAACTTGATTTTTAGAAACATCCTCAAGTTAGGTTCATGCTGCCTCTAATAGATAAAGAGTAGAATGGACTTAATGCTTTCATCAAATTGGTCTCCCAATCTTGGGGAATCAACATTTCAACTCTAGATTCATGGTGAAATAAGTTTATTTTTCAAAAAAAAAAAGTCCTTTTAATATTAAACGTTGATCTTGAGTCTCATGTTCCCTTCAGTAACATGGCCAATGTGTTGTTCCATTATCCAAAACTATTTGGGATTAGGGAATGAATTTGTGAAGCCCATGTTAATTTTTGTCATGAACGTTTGGACGTCCTCAACCCGAGTCTATCTTTAAAAAAATGGAAATATCAAATAATCACCCTATTTTTACCATGGCAATACTTGATCCGAATTTGGAAAATCATTTTTGAACCATAAAATATTTTTTTTTTATTTTTCTAATATTTTTCTCTTAAAGAACATCGAAGTACCTTTCTAATTATGTCTCATTTGCCCTCGAATCATCCCAGATGAGGGAGTTATGATTTTTCAAAACTTTGTTGGCTGGAACCCCTAGAACCAACATGCAACATTCTGTTTGGGACACATTGAAGACATGCTAACTACCCCAATGGCCTCCAATAATGTTTGAGCTTCAAAAACTAATCAAGACACTTGGAAAACACTTTGTAATGGTCTAAATCCAATATGAATCAAACTCTTTGTTTAAATGTCCCCAAATTGTTCTTAAATGAACTTATTTAATAAAACCAAACTCAACTCAACCATGAATTGAAGAGTGAAAGCTTATACTTAGGGGATCTTTTATGAAAACACAAGGTTTAACATGCCACCATGCATTTTCATAAACACGTAGAAACTAAACAACATAACAACATGAGAAACATGCAACATAAGATTAATTAACCAAACATTGCCTTGACTGAATCTAAAAACTAATGGCATGCTCATCTAAACATGCATTTCACCTCAAATTCTAATTGAATACCATTAAAGCATAAAAATCAAGCACGATTCAACTTAACAACATACGTAACACTCTAAATCAAGATTTCAATCACTCAAGCTTACATTTTACATGTGAGCTTATGACTTCCTCAAATTAAGCTCAAATTTTAGCTCACTTATATCAGATATAACATTAATTATCAAAATTGTATCATATCATCATCATATAACTTACCTTAAAATCAAGATCTAAGTAATCTAAAGTCAACCAAATGCTATCTAGCTTTTCCTAGTTGGTCGAACATCAAAGGAGTTCAAGAATGAAGGATTTCATTTTTTGAATCACACGATTGCCAACTTTAAATGCATAGATCCTAGCTCATTATGGCTTAACTCTTCAAGATCAAGCAAAAACCTAAGGATCAAAACCTAGATCTTAGCATTTCAAGTTGTTCAAACATCAAGATCATTATCGAAATCATGATTCAAATTTAATTTCAGTAAATAATCAAGCCATCATGCATTGATTCAAAATCAAGTAAATCTTGGCTAATTTCAATATTGCATCATCATTTTATCATGATTAATAAAAATCGACATAAGAAGATCACACAAGCATCATGACCAAAACACGTAGCATCCAGATTAATCAATATTAAATCATGTAATGATGCTATTGAGCTAAAAATGATTAAGTAAGGAAATTACCTCACTAAGTTTTCTTTCTCCAAAAGATGAGAGAATTTGAAAGAAAACTTTAGATATTTTCTATGCAAAACGATTTAGTGTTTGTTTGAAAAGTCTCCTTAATGATAACAAAACACTCCTGCTTATAGGCCAAATGTAGGTTAGCCATCTTTAAATCATCTTAAGGTGATATTATAATTAGCTATTAACCTCCCTAACAAATTAAAGTGAAATGACCTTAATGCCTCCTTAATGGCTAATCAAATTCCACTTTACTTAACATGTAATGAAATTTGACCAAGGCAAGGTTAATTGCCTAACCATGTACAAATTTTCTTTTCATCCAATTAACCATGTAGCAAAAAATCCCTTAATGACCTTTTCTTAAAAAAATTGGAATTTTCTATTTTAAACTTTTCATATTAGGGAAATTCTCAGCACCTTAATTCGTAAGGTCTTTTAATGACCCGATCTGGATTATATTTCTTGAGCTAAAGTCCTTATTCGATATCATTTTGATGTAATCAATTTTAAAATTCGAGTTTAGGAACCTGTCAAATTTTAAATCAAACTTTAAGCAACATAGTTGACTTTTTATAGTTGACTTTTGATTTTGACTTCTAAAACAAGTCTTTTTTTCTTCATCCAAACGACCTTAATAACTACTCTAATTCTTTCAAGAGACATATACCAATCGATTTTTAGTCATACTTAAAAATTTTGGGACCCAAATCTCAATTTCCCAAATCCAACAGTAATCCTCTAAATCAAATAATTAAGCTTAAATATCATGTTCATCAAATTAAGCATGGAAACATTTCGAAACTTGAACTACACCTTTCTATCATTAATAACTCATCCAAGAGACTTGAACTTAGAAAATACAACTAACCCCTAAATTCAAGAAAAAGAGTGAATTAGGGGGTTCGAACAAAATAAGTTGTCTATAATAATGGTTTAAATGTTTGTTTACCAAGCTCTTCAAAAGGCTTTTTGATAAAAATGGTGGTTTAGCTTCTAGCTGGCCGAAACACTATGTAACTTTAGGATCATCATTACCATCTGAATAAACCAAATATGCTTCAAAAGTTTGCTCTACAAACTTCCTTGATGCATAGATCAACTTTGTCAACATGCATACAGTTGTCCCCATCACCTAAGTGGTTAATTTCCTTGAAAGCATTGAAAAAGACCTTTTCAACTTGAACTCCTAAAATAAGTTAGCCATTCTGCACATCAATCAAAGTAATCCTAGTAGCCAAAAATGATCAATCAAGGATTATTTGAATTTCTTGATCTTCTTCCATGTCCATAATAATAAAATCAGCTAGGAAGATGAATTTATCCACTTTTACAAGAATATTCTCACTGATTCTTAGCTATTTAATTGATCTATCTGTTAATTGCTCAATAATAGTTGTTGGCTTCACTTTTCCCAAGCCTAATTTCCCATACATAGAAAGAGGAATGAGGTTAATAATTATACCTAAATGACATAAAGCATTATCAAAAAAATAAATTTCCAATTATGCATGGGATAGGAAAACTCCCTAGATCATCTTGTTTAGGTGGTAATTTTTTTGTAAAATAGCACTGTACATTTAAGTGCAATAATTTCGTGCTCTTCGATCTTATTTTTGTTAGAAAGAATCTCCTTTATGAATTTAACATAGTCGGGCATCTATTCCAAAGCATGTGCAAAAAGAATATTAATATGCAACTTCTTAAAGCATCAAGAAATTTAAAAAATGCTTATCTAATTTTCACTTTTGAAATTGTTGAAGAAATAGAATTGGTGGAACATAATATGGTGGATTATCTGGAAATAGCTTTAATCTCTTCTCCTTAACTCCTTTATTAGATATTTTATTAGACTTATCAAACAGTTCCTTCTTTTGCAACTTAGATGACTTTGTAATCTTCTCCATTTATTGAACTAGTTCATCCAATTCTCTGCCACTACTTCAAAGAATAACATTAACATACTTTTTTTAGGTTTCTCTCTGTGTTGTTTGGTAAAGAAACTTGCAATTTTGCATTTAGCAGATTATTTATTTGTCCTACTAGCATATCTATGTTTCAGATTGATGTCATTTGGCTTTGAATAGTTATCTCTTATCTCTGCAATATAGCATCTATCCTACCCATGAACCGCCTTGTGTTCATACCTAAGTAACCAAGAGCATCCTCTAAAAAAACCTTTTTTAGTAAAGGTTGAGGTGGCTAAAAATTAACTAGTGGTTCATTGCATTCTAATTGTTTTTTGATGAAAATTTTGGATGATTTTTCCATCCTTGATTATAAGTATTGGAGAAGGGATTGTTTTGCTTGTTGAAGTTCCCAACAAACTACACCTATTCATTTTATGCTAGAGTAAATGTGTTACCAACTTTGCATTGAGTAATAGGGTGAGGCCCATTACACAAGTCACAAACTTTAGTTGAAGTATGATTATATTAGTTGTTAAAGAACCAACTTGTTTGGACAAGGTTGCTACTTAAGTTCAAAGTACAGATAATGTGTCAATTTTATGGACTTAAAAAGTTTTTTTTGGCATGGAATGTATAATAGGCCACTGATATGCGTTATTAGTTATCTCCTTTAATAATTTTTAAGTCCTTTCATGAGTCTTACTCATTAGCAAACCCCTTACTACTGCATCTACCAAAGTTTTAGTTGAACTTCCAAAAAGTTCTAGAAAATCTGCAATTATAACCACAAGGGCAATCCATGATGTGCACATTTGCACAAGATGTCTTTGTACCTCTCACAAGCTTCATATAAGGTCACCATATCGTGTTGAATAAAAGTAGTTATTTCATTCCACATCTTAGTAGCCTCTGCGAAAGGGAAAAATTTCGTAAAAAACTTTAAGGCTAAAGCATCATAAGTAATAATCAAACCTACTGGTAGAGAATTGAACCAGCTTTTAGCTTTGTCTTGAAGTGAGAATGGGAACACTTTGAATCTAATGCCATTATCAGTAACACCATTGTGCTTGAAAGTGTTACAGATCTCTTGGGAACTGAATATGTTAGCATTAACATCTTCATTCAACTAACACTAACTGATTAGTTTAAACCATCTGCATAATAGCTGGTTTAATTAAAAATTTTGTTGACTTTTATGAAAGGTCACATTATTCCAAAAAGTATGTTAGTTACCATTGTTGTGGCATATTGTTGTAGTGCCTGATTATTCTTTATTTTTTCTCTTACTTCAGCCATGGTGTCTTGCAACTTTCTAGATGTTTTTTTTTTCTCTTTTCAATTTCACCAACAAGTTCACTCAATCTCTTTATCTTAAGAATCAGTGCGTAGCTTCTAGAACATTTTATATACCTAGGAATAACACTTGAAAAGAAAAACGTAACAAACCTAAAGAAAGGAAAAGAATAAAACAAAATATTCAAATTAAAAATTAGAGCTACTTGGTATCGATATTACTAAATCAAAATCTATCATCAACAACGATGCCAATAACTTATGTGATTTTCTGAATGCAAGTGCACGTTATCTTTAACAAGTAATAAAGTATTAAGTATCGAGTACTATCCCACATGGATTGACTGATTACTAGCTATTGAAATTATATTAACTTTATTTTAATTAATTGAAGCCTGATATGAAAATTATAAAACAAAAATAAAACAAAACAAAACTAAGAAAAATGCAAAAATTAAATAGAGAAATATCAATTAATTAAAAGCCTATGATTTTTTATTTTACCATAACTAATCCGAATTAAATTATCTGTCTCATTAATCCAAAATTACTGTCCAATTTCTAGTTAGGATTCTCCAAATTTTCCACTAGCCTTTCTTGAGGTCTAACGAAAAACATTCTTAGTTGCTAATCTACCATATCCATTGAATGAATGAGAATAGTTAAAAATTCATTAAGTTCTGTGATTCCTTTTAATGATAACACAAACCATGCTCATGGACTCTAATATCACATGCAATTTATGGCCTTCAACACAGGGAACTAAGGCACATAAATCCCCTTCTAGTTTTATTATGATTAACCCATATAATCAGTGGCTAATTAATTAGAAGCATTAAAAACAGTGAAGAATATTCAATTAAGGAAAATAATTCATCAATTAAATTAAAAAGATAATTCAAAACATTATAGTTAGGTACATCTTGGCCTTAGAAAATAAATCTAGTTCATGCTAAAATTAAAGAAAATCCTAAAAATTAATTCAAATGATTCTAGAAAGTTAGGAAAAAAAGAAAGAAAGAAACAAAATTGATGGTGTTGTTGTAGCCTTATTCTTCTCTTTATATCAAATAACCTCTAACCTTTATTTCAAACCTAAAACATTCTATTTATATCCATGTGTTATGGGCTAATTAAAGAAAATTAAGGTGAAATCTCGCATCATATAGCACCTAGGCACTCGCCTTTCTGGAATTCTTTTGCTTTCTATTAACTAGACAACACCTAGGAGCTACTTTTTTAAAAAAAAATTTTATGAATGATCTTTTAATGCCTAAGCTCCATCTTCTTTACTTGTAACATCCAAAACAGATCCTTGAACCAAGTAGCTTGATCAAGATTTATTTACATAGCAAAATAAACCCAAAACATACATAAATATATTATAATTTCTCAAAAATCAACCAAATCTCAAGTAAAATAATATTTAATTCATGGGTATAAAACCACTCATCAATTAGTTACCTTTAGACCTTCATTTTAGCATGCCTTGTTCCATGGTTCTTAAGTCATTTTATTCACTCTTAGATCCCCTACATGTGGGCATTCGATGTCTAAATCCCAACTCTGAAAGTCCAACATGCACCCCTGAAACCAAATCTACCTTTTCCCCTATTCTAGTTACTGCTATTTGCAGCCATCATATAAATTTTTGGGTAGTTTAGGGTATTTTTATTTAAAGTACATCAACTTAGATTTTTAGCATTATATCGTATGCAACTTCCCAGTTCATTTGAATAGGTTATGAATTTTTCTTTAAATGTTGTTTGGAATACTTGTGCCTAGTTACCAGAAAAAATAATGTCCCCTCTTTAACCCACCAAATGATTTTTGAGAATTTTTGGGTGCTTCTAATTACATCGAGCTCTTTTTCATACATAATATTCTGAGTATGTTTAAATATGTAACAAACTTTTTCTGTTTGCTATGCGGATCCCTTGTATCCTGCATCTAGAATTGGTTGCAAGAATATTTGCACCACTTTAATGATTTTATGGGTATTTTACAATATTTTTTAGTTGAAACCTTATCAAGTTACCTTTCCAACAGTGTGCCATTTGCAACTTTTGGAGTCCATTTGAGTGAGAATTAAATTTGGAAAAGATGATAAGTGCAAGTTGTCCCCTATTTCTAGGAATGGTCACAATTCATGATTTTTATGTTGTTGTTTTGGAAGTGTTCGAACACCCCCAGAATGAGTATGATTTCCATCATCTTTTTATGATTGGCAAGCATTCATAGGTATCTAAAATCTCATCTCAAGGCTAGGATTTTCTTGAAAAATTATTAAACTTTGTTTAGAAAATCCTTCTTAGTTTAAACTTTATTTTCCACCATTTTCTTTAAAAAGACTGAAGAAAAATGCCTTGTTTATCCAATAATTACTAAATTTTCCCTTAATTCCCAATTATTTTATTTTCTAGCCTTTTTTGGAAAATTTTTGTAAGAATTAGATTTTCTTCCTCATTTCTTAAACTTTATCTAATTCCTTCATAACTCTCATGCCTTAATGATAATGTGAATCTAAGCTTGTCTCCAGGCATTTTTTACTTCTTTAAGTATCTGAGGCTTTTTATGAGATACATTTTGACATGGTCCCTATTTTATTGTTATTGTTTATATCATGAAATATTGCTATATGAATTATATGCTACAATTTATCTCTCACATAAATATCCAAAATGACATAATTCATGAAAATTTGATTTTTAACTTTTTTTTCAAAAAATTCTAGGCTATGTTCTCTAGTTAAGATCTTATTCCAAGTCTTTTGCCATTCTATCAGAAAAGATGTCAGAAATTATTCTTAATTCAAAAAATATCTTTTTTAAATGTGAAACCCAAAAAATAGTTTTAAACTTAATAAAAATTTTTCATTCTGCCAAACTTTGGGGAGCATAGGAAATTTTAGATTCAATAAAATTTGGGTTATTTATTTTAAATTCATTATAGCATTTTAGGGATTATGATTAAATACTGAAGTTAAAACCAAGAAACTTGACTTAAGATAATATATGGCCAGATAGTTTTGATTTTAAGGTGTCATTGGGTAATGATCCTTCTCCACGCATAACCCACTCTCAAAACCAATTTTTTCTCTAGTTCTGCATGCAGACAATAAAAATAGTCCTTTTAAAATAAATTTTAAATTTTAAATGTATTAGTTTTATTAGGTGTTCGATCACACTTTGCCCAAAAAGATTGGTGATGACTCTAATTTCCCAGTTATTTCATAATAATTATATAGAAAAGTTAAACAAGTGATTTGTTTTGATGATTGAGCCTTACTTCGAACAATGCGAATTTTTCTACTTTGATGTGTTGTGATTCGCATCTAAGCATGTTATTGAGACAAATAAAATTATTTTATAAGAAATTACATGTTTGACTAAAATAGCAAAGGTAATCCAAAACAAGTAACGAGGATGCTTTTCTAAAGCTACTTTACTAAAAGTTGTTTTATTAAAAACTCCTTCGAGAAACAATTCTCTTTTTAAAAAGCTCCAATTTAAAAAAACTCTTTTGCATGAAAAATCTCTTTTAAAAAGTTCATTTCCAATGTACATCTAGTGGTTCAGAACATCTCTTACAATTCCTTTGCAGTTGCAAAGCATCCTTAGCCTTGTTTGGCCAAAATAATCTGCCTTTTGTAGCATAAAATGCAATGGTGGACCTTCCTCCCCATACCACTACTCATGAGCTACTTCCAACCTTTCTTTTGCCTCACTATTGGAAACACGCCTTGCTAACACTCCACCAACATCTCTATGATACAGTACGCCATGAATTAAAATGAAATGCTTTAGACTTGGAATATTTGCAGGAGTAGGCCCAAGCAATTTATCAATGAGAGGTGTTTGCCAATCTTTATTATCATCATAATCTGGAGGCTGAAGTAACTCACTAGTTGGGCAAAGAAAATTTTTTCTAACTACAAACATAGCAATGTTCTACTTCTCCCTTAGAATATGAATTTTGGCAGCTAAGGTAGTAAATGCATCAGCATATCTATTTGTGATTCTCAAACATGCTCACATCTGATAGTATGAAACTTCTTCCACAAAACTTGCACAAGAGTTCCATAAGAAGCTAGCATAGGTTTTTTCAAAGCAAACTCAGCATTAGCCTTCTTGATAATGAGATTAGAATCCCCATAGATGCATAAATTATCAATCCCAATAATAGTTGCTGCTAACAATCCCAAAATAAGTGCTTCATGCTCTATTTGATTATTGGTGTAGGGAAAATCCAACTTAAATGCCAAGGAGATTCATTTTCTACCTAATTTTAGGGATTCTAAACCAAAATTAAAGAGCCCTATTCTCTACTTGGCTCATTATCCAGGGAGATGTCACTTTTACTTGAAGAAAAGGAGGTTAACTCAGAACTCTCCCTTAAGGAATTGACTTCTCTACTAAGAGGGGTATCAAACTATGCCGACACCTTTTCCACCACTAGTTAAGAAGCCATCAAATTATAGACTCCATTCCCCTTCTCTTACATCCATAAAGCATAGTTCTTCATGCAATTCACCAAGAAAAGAATCTAGTATAACCTCATCATGTTGAGATGGAAAATAAGCTAGCAAATTCGATAACGCTTGAGACTTTATAGCCTTTGGCTAGGAAAATGATATATCAAACTCACCTAATAATAAAAGCCATTTTGCTATCCTCCCTGATAAAGCTGGCTTGGAGAGTAAATACTTTATATGATCAGACTTAGTCACCATAACAAGTATATAAGCTAAGAAGTAATGGTGGAGTTTTTGACTAGCAAACACCAAAGCGAGACAATATTCCTTCATTAGTGGGTAATTCAACTCATTACCATACAAGCATTTACTCAAGTACACAAATCGCTCTTGCTCATCAACTTCTTGTACCAATAAAGCACCTATAGAGTTGGGATTAGAAGTGAGCTACAACATCATTGGTTGATCTTTAACTGGTATTGTCATTGTCATTAGAGAACTCAGGATCTACTTGATCCTCTTAAAAGCTTTCTATTATTGTTCACCCTACACGAAAAAGACTCTTTTCTTCAATAGGCTCTGAAAAAGTGTAATTATTTCTCCCAAGGCTAGAATGAACCTCTTAATGTATGAAACCTTTCCCAAAAGGCTCTTAAGTTACTTCTAATTTATTGGAGGATGCACAAACTGAATAGCTTTTACCTTTGCTAGGTCAACATCTATACCTTTTCTATGCACCACAAAACCCAAGAACTTTCTAATAATGACACCAAAGGCACATTTTAAAGGATTTATACGAAGCTTATACTTTTTACACCTATCAAACACTCTTCTTAAATCTTCCAGTGATTAGAGGCTTTCTTGGACTTCACCACAATGTCATCTATATAGTTTTCTATGCAATCATGCATCATATCATGGAAGATTGTTGGAATAGCATGTTGGTAAGTTGCCCTGACATTCTTTAATCCAAATGACATAATAGTGTAATAAAAGTTACCAAATAGAGTTCTGAAGGCTGTCTTTTTTGCATCACCTAGAACCATCTTAATCTGATTATATCTGCTGAACCCATCCATAAATGGGAAATTTAATGACCAATTGTAGCATCAACCAAAGTATTAATGTTTGGGAGAGGTAAATCATCCTTGGGACATGACTTGTTTAGATCCCTAAAATCAACACACACCCTAATTGTCTTATTCTTTTTCTTTATTGACATAACATTTCCTAGCCAAGTAGGATGATGTATAGGGTTGATGAAACCTATCTTAAGCAACTTATTTATCTCATCCTTAACTTGAGTCTCCACTTTATGTTAGAACACTCGGGCTTGTTGCTTAACAAGTTTACTCCTAGAAGAAACATGCAATTCATGAGTAAATAGGCTCTTAAATATCCTAAGCGTTTCTTCATAAGTCCAAGCAAATACATGTCTGTACTCTTTTAAAAGCTAACCTAATAAAGTCTTCTATTCTCTTGAATGATTCTTACTTATGAAAAAAGGTCTTGTTGGTTCTCTTTCCCTTACCATATTGATCTCTCCTAACTCATCACTTTAGGGTTTTGGTTAATCTTGCAACTGTTTTAGTGCTTGCATTACCTCTTACACCTTTTCACATATGAATTGCATCTGGGAACAAGAAAGTCATCGATCAGATGATTCCCATGGTATGGAGCTAGAAAAAGGTTCTTTTCCTGACTCCACACCCCATCATAAGTAATACACCATTTTTCCATCCTTATGGGTGTATGAGCTAACTCTTGTATCTTATACTCTTTCTTTCACTTTTTTACCTACATTTGCATTCCCATGCTTTCTTTTTTCTCCTTGATACTTTTTTTTACCTTCTCCATCCTTCTTCCCTATATATTTTTCCCACTTTGGAAGTGAAACCCCAATAGGTTTAGTAATAGCAGTCTTTCCCTTTTCCACTACATCTTCAAAGAGGGAAACCTCTATGTAATTCACCTCATTTCGTTCAAAAGGTGCCTTAGTGGCAAGAATGAAAATTTTTTTCCCCTTCCAATAATTTTTTATACACTGATGACATAAAAAAGGAATGATATTATGAGTGTGTAGAAACTTCCTCCCTATGAGGACATGTAGGCTACATCTACACTAATTACATGGAAGCAGATTTGGTCTTGAACAAGATCTATTTTAAAATTTACGGTTACCTGCCCCAAAGTTTTAATCTCCTTGCTATCAAATGAAGTAATAGTCATGGGACACTATATGCTCTTAATATCTATTTTTATTGCTTTCAAAGTAGACAAAGGCATAAGATTCGTGGATAACCCATCATCCATAAAAGTCTAATAAGATAGCCATTTATACTACTATCCACATAAAGAGGCTTATCATGGTCAAGGTGTGGCGTGCATATGTCCGCCTCTGTAAACATTATTACGTTTTCATATCCACAAGACATTTTCCCCAAAGACTTTCCTACTAAATTACACTCCTTCTACTGTCCCCCAACAATCTTTACCAATGACAAAGATGCTTCTTTCTTGGATTCCTCTGAAAATCCTAATTAATCAAAGAAATGTCTAAAGTTCAATGTTTGCATAAGAGAGTTTGCAATAGAATAAGTAACCATTTTAGTAGCCTGTACATCCACAGACTGACCATTTGGGGGAGTAGGGTCATCATTCAGTGCATGACTAATAGTATTCATAGGCTCTCTTGCATTCTAATGAGCTGGTAGAGGATTGTTTTGAACTCTAACATTCCCAATGACAATTTCCCTAGCTTATACCCTTGATGAAATATTTTACAAAGGTTTTTACACTCCGCAGTTGGATGACTTACCCTGTTATGAACATCACAGTACCTTAGGTTAACTTTTGGGGGTATTGGCACATAAGCGTATTTATATTACCATATTTGATCCATTCTTGAAGAAGAGCTTTCACTCTGTCTATCAGAACTGGAATGGAGGTGGAATGTCAATGCCATTATCTTGCCTTATTTTGAGGTCATCCTTCCTAGGACGTATGTTAGGCAATAGACCTCTTCTTTCCCTTGTACTTCTTCCTTGGATGGCATTAACTACAGAAGCATTTGTTTTAAAGAATCCATTGCTTCCTCTTTATCTCATTACAGTATTATTATTAGTTCTTCTAGCAGCTTCCACAAGTGTAGTAAAGGTTGGCAAGGGTAAGTTCTCCAGATGCACCTTATATTCATCAAACATCCTCTGTATGCATACCATTATTAACTCTTTCTCATCATGTGAGTCTTGGATGTCCAACACCCTTTCCCTAAAGTGTTGGATGAAATCTATAAGATCATCGCTTTTGGTGCTCTCTTCCTAAATCAATCAAAGTGACCTTCTTCAGGGTGGAAAAGAACTTTTCATTAAACATTATGCACATCTCACTCCATGACTCCATTAAAATAGGAGCATGGTTGACATACCAGGTGTATGTCTTCTCTATCAGTGACTTCGAAAATTCTTTTAACTTTAGGCCATCATCCAATCCAGTAACCCCCAATGTCTCCATAAACTTCATCACATGCTTAAGGACATCACCAAACTTATCATTAAACTGCTTAAGCTTAGGACTAGTGTAGTCATTTGGATAGGGTTTACCAATTACCCTAATAGGGTATGGAAGCTTAAGATCAAATTCAAAGAAACTAAAGCTTTTGTTCTTTTGATCAAGCAACCTCTCAAGCTCTTCCTTTGTAACAAAGGTTTGAGTTTCAGTAGTTTATGCCACCTATATGGAAGTTCCAGCTTAGGAGTTTATCATGCCTTGGATTCCAACATGAGTGGTTTGGCTATTGGTGCTTAAGGTGTGAGTGGTAGTGTTTCGTAGGCCAAGGGTTTCAAGGAATATAAGGTTAGAGGCATCGATGTGTTTTCTCCATTACTATTTACAATAGGAGTAACTCCACCAGAGTTGTTTCTATTTTCGTTATTCATAGGCTGAACTTGTGAGGTAGTAGGATTGAAGGAGGATGTAAAGTGGGAAATTGTCTCTATCATTTTTTTGTTGTTCTCTTCAAGCATTTGCATTCTTTCTTCGTTGGCTTTCATCATCTTCATCAAGTCCTGGGTGTAAAATGGAATTGCTGTGTTTTGGTTTTCGGTAACATCTTTCATATTTTTCAATGAAATAAAGTCAAAAAATTTTTACCCAATGCAATCGCTCCTCCCTAATGCAGTCACCAAAAATGTAGAGGGTTTTTTTGAACAGATGAGAAAACGTTGCAAACCAGTAAATCATGATGAATAAAGAGATGGCAAAGAGAAAGATTAAAACAGATCCTGGAATACAAGTATGGTGACAGGTAGTAATCACGAAGGTTGTAAATGGCTGAGGATGGTAAAGATTATGATGTTATAGGATTTTAGAGGAAAATTTGTAAAGAATTCTTTAAAGCTATAAGTTTGCCCAAAAAAGCCAAAAAACTCCTCAATGAAACTTTGGAATTCTTATTTATAACCTCTCTAATAGAAGTTACTAAAACAGTTATTATGGAGAGATGAAAGTTACAAAAGTAGTGGGTTAAGATGGAAGTTACAAAAATAGTGGGTTGAGACGAAAATTACTAAAATAATGAGGTGATTATGGAAAGTTACTCCCTCAGGGATGTTTCAATAACATAGAGT
>JBBYHK010471292.1:0-20059 GCA_038382065.1 Adansonia grandidieri | reverse complement strand
GAAAGGAAAAGAAAGCATAGGGAACTTTGCTCATGCCCTGATCATCAAGATCATGCACTTTTCACATCCAAGCACCTACTTGGCATGACCATACACCAAACCATTTCTTGCTCTTACAAGCTATATCTCAAGAAAAACCATTTTAAGCTAACCAAAAATTGACCTATTTGTTCTATCAGAATCCTATCGAAACTAGAGACATCAACCTAATGAGACAAACAGTCTCCAAATTGTTGACCATGCCTTCCATATGTTAGGAAAATGATTGAGCCTTTCGAATTGAGAAACGCAATAGTCTAAGTTCTTGAGACTAAATTTTTGGTCATATCCCTAATGGAGTTGGGACAACCTACAATCCCCAGCGAGATTAGGAAAATTTCTGTCTATAGTCGCATCAAAGACATATCGACATCTCTATGAGAGTTTGAATGATGTATAAGGAGAACTATGGTAATCTCCCGTATTAGACTTCACATCATGCAATCATGATAGCATTCCACATCATGCATTCACATTACCATCTTACATCATCATTTTTACAATATCACTTCAAGCCGGGTTTGCTGAACCTCTAAAGAATTCCTGGTAAGAACTCTAGGCTTCATAAACTAAGTGCCATCCAGGTAAGGTCCTTTTCTTCTCATCACCTCATGTCAAAACACTTTTTATCAAGCAACTACTGTCAAAGGGCCAATGTCAAAAAAAATTGTTGTCCAGAAACTATTGTAAAAAAAAAAACTTTTGTCAAGAATATTTGTTAGAAACTTTGTCAAGCATTTTGTAAAGAACTAGTGTCAAAACCTTTTCATTAGGAAATTTTGTCATGAACCTTTGTTAAGAAAAACTTGTATTGGAAGTTTTATAAAAAAATGTTGTCAGCAACTTTTCAAAGCCCATAAGTCAGTGGCACCTTTTCAAAGCCCACAAGTCAGTGGCACCCCTTAAAAGCCCACAAGTCAGTGGCACCTCTTTAAAGACTACATGTCAGTGGCACCCTTTTCAAAGCCCACACAAGCTGGTGGCACCTAAGTCTAAGTCAAAGCCTACACGAGCTAGTGGCACCCAAGTTTGAGTCAAAGTTCGCACAAGCTGGCGACACCCACATCAAAAATCCATGTTACTCTACACCTACCTAAAGGGGTCAAACCTAAGAAAACCTAACACCCTAGTGTTTTGGGGAGCGTCAATCCACCCCGGATAAAATAGTGTCTATTTGTCATTTGCCCTGTTCTTGATTCTCAGCAAGGGTCAAAGAGGGGCAGCTGTAGACACCTTATTTTGACCAAGCTATTTTTTATTTTTTTAGCAATGGCACTAATTTTCCATGGTCCAAGCATTTTTGACCCATCCAATTGATCAAAAACTCAATTTTAGCTCGTTTCCTTGTATCAAATGAAGGATCAAAACCCATCTCAAATTACAAATTTAGACTTTTGAATTAATTATAACATTTTTTGAAGTCTAAATTGGATCAACAAAAGGTCAATATCACATGATCACCCTACTTCCTAGCTTGTTACCCAATATCACCATCAGCCACCTTATTTGCTAGAAAATCATTTTAGCATTTAAACCAGCCACCCTATGCCTGTCACATTGGCACCAAGTTGCTCCCTACAGCCACCCTATAGCCACCAAGCTAACACCACTTTGTCCCACTTGAGAAATGACCAAAAACACCTCTAAATTGGCTCCAAAATACTGGTACAAATAGACCACTTCTATCTCAGCTAAAAATGTTAGATTCCAGCTCATTTTCACTTCCAAAACACATTCATACATAAAAAAATCCTGTAGCTCTTTACTTAGCACCTAAAAATAGCCCCAAAACACTTATTTTCAATCGATACACATTCTGGAAATCACCCTCATCCATACTAGAACCAAAACCTCATTTTTTCTTTTTTTTTTCTTGCTTATTAACAATAAGGAAGAGAGGAAAATTCAAGCTATTTTTGCTGCTCCAACTATTTGGCCAAAAGTAAAGTTTTGTTGGTATAACTTCTCACTTTATCACTTTTATTTTTTTATTTTTCAGCGTCTTTATCATTTTAGTGAGCTCTCTATGTTTTCATAACCTTCTTAGGATTATCATGCATTATTGTGGCTTTTGGTTGTGGTAGTTTAGGACTTAGATGCCTTAATGCCTCTTTGATGTGCAAAATGCCTCATTTCATCCTTATTATTTTGATAGCTCTTACTCATGCATTTTATGCCATATCCATGCATCCTGTTATCCTTAACCCAAGTATGAATCATTAGCCTAACATATTTCAAGCACATTTATACCTTAGCTTGCATGAATCATTGTCATTTTCAGCATCCATAACATTTTCTTGTCAAAATGCATAACACTTTCTTTATCTAGACCATTGGTAAAGTTAGCATCCTCATTCATGTTATGTGCCGTCTGCTTGTATGTTTGTTGTCTCCCCCTTGTCAAAATGCATGTTTGATGGCTATAAAAAAAATTGATTTTCAAAACTCCCCAAGCCAAGCATGTTAGCATAGATTTGGCATTTTCCTTAAAGTTAGCAAAATATCTTAAGGAAAATTAAGACTTTCCAGATCTGGAATTTTGGTTAAACAAGTTCAAATCTTTTGATTTTGAACCAAAAATGGCCTTACAATCATTCTTGAAATGTTTGTGCGCTGTTTTTTAGTCAAAACCTTGAGTGGTATAATCAACGGGCTGTTTAATTGTCCTAAGCTATTCTGGGGCTGTACAAATGAGTTCGTGATGCTACGCCACTCTTTCCCTTCAATCATAGATGTTCGAATGTCAATGACTTGAGTTTGGACCCATAAACATAAAGAAAATAAGAAATACCCCTACTTTGCTTTGTCCCCTGTTTTTGGTTATGGTCAAAATTGAGTTGTTTTCCCGAATTTCATCTTGAACATTTGACTGTCTCTGTATCACCCCGATCAGACTTGAGAACATGTTTTGACCTCCCACAGGCTCGTATCAGGGCACAAACACATTTGACATCTTAACCATCCTCATTCACAATAATTTCTTTTACTAAAAGCCGTCAAAATGCTCACTCGTTTTCTAAATCATAAGGTTTTGCTAACTTAATTTTTCAAACTTGAAAGAGTGTCAGATATGTCACTTTTGGGATACTCCAATCTCGATCTTCCAAGGGGATACTCTAACCTCGCTCTTCAAAATTATCAAGATTTAAAAATCTTTCTTTGTCAAAATGGTTTCTTATCCATGGGGATACTCCAACTCTAACCTTTTGAGGGGATACTCTAACCCCACTTCTTAAAATTGTCAAGATTTAAAAATCTTCCTTTGTCAAAAATTATTTATCATTCACGGGATACTCCAACCCTATCTTTCAACTACAATTAATTTTTTTCTTTTTTGGATTTCCATGAATACGTTAAACAAACCTGATTTAATCAAGAAACCCAAATGCATCTAAAAAATTATCGATTCGGTTATTCCCAAATTATCAATGCCAATTGAGAGATAAATTCCAATAGTCTATTCCTTTTCTTTATCATTGCATTGAATGATCCATGTTATGTTGCTTCATTTATGGTCTTACTAACACGATTTCTTTGTGATGATTATATGCATTCATGTTTTCAAAACATTTCAAATAAAATTAAAGGTAATATTTTGCGTGGGTATCTCTCCAGTGCCTAAAGTGGAACATTCCATTTTCAAAGTAAAATTCATAGGTTATTTTATTGAAAGTCTTTATATTCCTTATCTTTCTGGGTCGTATATGCGATTAAATCTTTTTCATCAAAACCTAGATTTGTATTTCTATAAGATTATGCATTATAAGAGGGTTATATTGAAATAATGACAAGTTAAGATCGAAAAAAATCAAAACCAAGATAAGACATAGCTAGTAAGGTACCAATTTCGGGCGTTGCGAAGAGGTTCATACCTCATCGTGCGTAACCAACTCCCAAACCCAAATGAAAAATCTTTGTATTACGTAGACCAAGGGATCAATGTTTTAAGTTTCATAACTTACAACATAGCTTTCAATAGGCATCCGGTCATGCCTAGCCTGAAATGATCAGTGGCAGCCATTTTGTAATGGTCATTCAAGACCAATAAGATAAGTGATTCGTCTTATGGTCCCCCTCACTATATCATAAGTCAAGAATCCATACATTCTCATTCTCATCACATCACGAAAGAAAAGTCTCGATTAAGAAGACATTTCCAAGTCAGGAAAATATTTTAAGTCATGTTACCCATAGATCTGTGAAGATCCACCTTGGGGTACATTGCGACACTAATTCTCATGGCATAAAAATGCTATCTTGAAAATTTTAGCATTCTTCTCTTTGCTTAAATCTATTCATGTCATCTTCCATAACATGATTTTTTATACCATTCATAGAGTTATCATTTTTATTCACCTTATTTGTTACCTCCTTGTGTCTTTTGTCATCTCTTTCATATGAAAATGTCATCTTTGTGTGTTCATGCTTGCTTATTTGCTAAAAATCTAATATAAAAAAACCCCAAGTTAAGTCTGTGTTACCTTTAAATAATGGCCACTAGCATAGATTTAATGTTTCGATTAAATTGGGCCTTCAATCTTGGGGATGAACAAAACTTTCTAGGTCTAGATTCATGGAAATAAAATGCTATTTTCTTTTATTAAAGTATTAAGCCTTGATCTTAAGCCCAATACCCTCTTTAGTTAAATGGTCAATGGGTTATTTCATCATCCCAAACTACTTCAGGATTATGGAATGAACTTGTGACACCTGTGTTACTTGTCCTTTTCTGTCACGAATATTTGACATCCTAGATTTGACTCTATCTTTGAAAAAACTTGAAAATATTAAATAGCTCCCTTGTTTTTGCTCTAGTAGCACCATAGTCCAAGTTTGAAAAATTAGTTTCAAGTCATAAATAATTTTTGTAGAATTTTTTGATATTTTTCATTAAAAGGCATTGAAGTACCTTTCCAAAGATATTTTGTTCACCTCATATCATTTTAGATGAGGGAGTTATGATTGTTTAAACCTTTGCTGTCTGGAACCCTTGGAACCAACATGCAATATCTATTTGGGCCATTTTGGCCCATTAGATTATTAGGGAAAAAAGTTTTAAAATTTTTTCCTAAAATATTTACAAAATTCCTCTTCTGGATAGGTATTGTTCATGATTTAATGATTCCAGATGAGCCTCAAATGATTTTTCAAAGTCCATCATGCCTTTTCCCCTGTAAATGCTGCTTGTATTGAAGTAAGCCTAAGTCCAAAAATTAATTCTGCCTAGAAAATGATTTTCTAGGACTTTTAAAATATTTTTGTATTTATCTTCATTGAGGCGCCTTTCCAACAATACCTTATTTACCCCCCAAAGTTATCGAATAAACTCAGAATAAATTTGGGAAGGGAGATGACTTGATGGTGTCCCCTATTTTTAACCTAATTTTTGAAACGTCTTCATGGAGACGTTCGAATGTCTTGAAACGCGCCAGATTGGTTCCTCTATAGCGCAAGCCCATTAAACTTGGATCAAGGCTTAAGATAAAAATATATTTTATACACATCTTTGATTTTCTATTTTTAATTTTTTTTTGAAAAGCTTTTCCTGTAAAATATAAAAAATTTGCATCTTGGGGATACTCTAACCCTATTACTCTGAGGGGATACTCTAACCCTAATTTTCATTAAAAAACTTGAATTTTCTCTCTTGAATTTATTCAAAATTCCTAATTATTTTCTTAAATCATTACAAATTTTCATCTTTGGGGATAGTTTAACCTCACTACTCTTAAAGTATACTCCAACCCTATTTTTCATAAAAACTTAAAATTTTTTATTCCTAATTATTTTCATAACTTTATCTTTGGAGATACTCCAACCTTACTTCTTTGAGGGATACTTCAACCCTTCTTTTGCACCAAAAAAATGAAAATTCTTTTTTTTTATGCCTCAAATTATTTTGATTAAAACTTTTTTTCATCCCTCAAATTATCGTCGAATCCAAACCCATCATCGAATTATCATCTTGATAATTTTTCAATAATTGAAGACAATTATTAGATACATTCTGATTGTCTCTTTTTTTTACATTCCTTTGTTTGCGATTATTTGTTTATGATATTGTTAATGTTTCTCGTCTTACTAACATGTTTTCTTTTTGTAGTGACTATCGTGCATTCATATTTTAAATTTGTTTTCCAATGAAATTTACAAGACAATGTTTAGTGTCGGTATCTCTCCAGTGCCTAATACGGAATATCCAAATTTTTAAAAATTTAATCTGGAAATTATTTTCATAAAAAATCCCTATGCTCCTCATTACCTTTGTAGTGCATAAGTGATGTCAAATTCTTTTTCAAAACCTAGATTTACATTTTCCACGAAACTTTATGCATAAAAAGGGGATTATATCTAAATAATGACCAAATAGAACTAATTAAGCCAAAACCAAAGTGAGACATAGTTAGTAGGTATCGATTTTGAGCGTTGTGGGGATGCCAATCCTTCACCATGTGTAAACAAATCTCGAACCCAACCAACAAATCTTTAGACCTTGTAGAACTTGAAATCAATGTTTTGAATTTCATAACTTGGGATATTGTTTTCTATAGGCATCTAATCATGCAATGCCCGAAATGGTCAGTGGTACCTCCAAATTTATGGATCCTTTATAGTATGGAAATTTCCAAAAACCTAGTTAGATGAGCAATCCAATAGTTTCTCTTTCTCCATATTATCATGCCTAATCCAAATCCCAGCCAAGGGATAACTTAAAGTCTCCAATCAAACACTATATATAACTTTTAAGTCGTGCGTTCCCTCTTTAGATCATCCAAAGAGAAAAAATGGGGTACATCGCAACAATTGATGCAAATATCTTATCTATATAAATGCAATTGCCATGTCAAGATGCAAACATCCTATACTAAGATATGAATGTTATGGTATAGACAAATGGCTTAAAAGATGCAAATGCATAGAATTATGCATATGCTTGTGAATGATGTATATGCGAAGAATGATATAAATGCTTATGATGATGCAAATTCAATAAACTTGACTGATTTTTGTCTCTATCCATCACTATCATTTCTTTATTGTTTTTTTAAACCATCTGTTAGATGAATGCATGTTAGCATTTTCCATCCAGCAAAATCTTTCATTCAAACAAAATTTTCTTTAACTATATTTGCACTTCTTTCTCTTCATCTTAGAGAATTTATCTAAGTAATTTTAAACTTTTTGTTCATAAAAACTCCTATATCTTTCCAAAACATATTTCATTTGTCATTATTTTGCGCAAATGATTATCTCATTATTGCAAAAAATACCCCCACAAATAATTTTTTTTTTCGTTTATTTGTAAAAGGTGATGCTCATATGTCCAAAACATCTTTGCCAAAATATTTATCATAGGCATGACATTTAACTTGTTAATTTTATAGCAATAGAGGTGCATGCCTATTCATTCAAGCTCATTATATTTCCTAAAAACATGAATATCATGAAAGTTAACATTAGGAAAAATCATTTTTGAAGTGCAAACAAATATGATACTTTTTTTAATTTCCAAAAAGCATTTTGGTAAGTATCAAGACCAAGTTTTACATGTATAAGATTTTGGAAGGTTATTTTGAGAAGAAAATGTGTTGAATTTTCAAAATTACTTTTTTTTTTAACTTTACAAAGGGTTAATGACCTGGGATTTTAAAGCTATTATGGAGGCTTATTAGTTTTTTTCAAAATGCCTTTTACTGGTATAATGGGTGGTTTGAAAAATTTCTGTTTCACTTAAGATTGCCTTTATTTCAAGTTTTCACCTAGAGTTTCACTTTTTTTAAAATTTTTCTTAGTAATTACCCCACACTGCATCTAAGAATTTAAAACTTGTTCTAAATATGTCAAACAACTTAAATTATTTTGATAAGAAAAAGGTTTTAAGTATCATTCAAGAAATAAGTTCTTAAGTTTAACTATCTATGTTTGATCAAAATGGGATTGTCGACATATGTTGAAAACATCTTTGGCAAAATATTTCTCATAAGCATGACATTCAACTTATTCATCCAAAAAATTTTGTAACAATAGAAGTGCATGCCTATTCATTTAGGCTCACTAAATTTCCAATGAATGTTAACTTTAGGAAAAATTATTTTTGAGCGGCAAACAAATTTGACACCTTTTTCAATTTCCAAAAGCATTTTGGTAAGCATCAAGGCAAACTTTGACATGTCAAAGATTTTGGAAGGTTGTTTTAAGAAGGGAACATGATAAATTTCTAAAATTAGTTTCTTTACTCTACAAAGGGTTAATGGCTTGGGATCTTGAAACTGTCATGAAGGCTTATTAGTTCTTTTCAAAATGCCTTTTGAGGACATAATAGTTGGCTTTAAAAGTGTTCTTTAGACTCAAGACTGCCCTTATTTTGAGTTTTCACCCTAGAGTTTCATTTTTTGCTCTATTTTTATTTATTTTTTATTAATTACTCCACATGGCATTTGACAATTCAAAACTTGTTCAAAATGTGTCACATGATACAAATTATTTGACAAGAAAAAAATCTGAAGTATAATTCAAGAAATAAGTTTTTAAATTCAACTAACCTTGTTTAGTCAAAATAAACTTTTCGAGGTAAATAATGCAGGCTAATGATAAAGGCTTTTAAAAAAAAGATATGTGGGCCCAAAGTATGTGTTTGAGGGTGGTTAAGCTAGGGACCAATTCGTTGTAAAGAGAGTCTTTTTTTATTTTAACATTTTTTTCTATTTGCTTTTTTTTTTTTTTTTGCTTTTGCTTTGTTCATTTCTCATTCCTTAATACTTTTTTTAAAAAACTCTATTTATCAAAATTTACCTTTTCAATTAAGGCATTTTGTCTATATCCTTGTAATATGATTTAACCGTTCATATTCTTTGAAGAGAAAGAAAAATATCTTTAGTCACTTTACCTATCTGTGAAAGGTGATCCTTATTCAGGGTTTATTAGAAAGAATGAATAGTTAGGCTCAAAGGGATAATAATAAAATAGTTTTCAATATTTGCGAAAGGATAAAGAAAGAAGCTATCTATCATCTCAAACAAGGTTACCTAAGTCGATGAAAAATTGGTTGTAATTTTTCTTTTCGTTTAAGAATCATTCTTAGATGCATAATGTCACATTCAGTGTTCTTTTATTTTAACCACTTTTACATTTCTTTCTATTATTTTCTTTTTTTTCTTAATTTATTTAGTATTCCATTATCTCTATGATATTTTATTTCTTACACCATATTTATTAATGATGCCCCCATTTAGGATTGCCCATAGATAAAGGTTTATCTGGTAGTGGAATTGTCATCAAGAAAATGTCTTTAGATTCAAACCCTTAAAGTCTATTTTGAAAAAGTTGGTTTTGTACAAAGAGATGAGAAGGTATGGCATGAATTTTGGCTTTGGATAATTTTTTGTTTCTAAAAAAAAGGTTTAAACGTAACATTAGGTGAGAGTTTAAGGTGTTTGCATTTTATAGTAGCTCAAAGAATTTTAGTAGTGTTGCTATTTTGGAAACTATAGCTTAATCTTGATACTTAGTAAAACACCAAAATCTAGATTCTTTGAAAGAGAACTATGTCTATTTGATCCCTAGATAGAAAAATTTTTTAGGTGAAACTTAGATTGGGTATTAATTTTTTTGAAACCTTTTTAATACTTCTTATTTTGAAAACTATTTTTTCTCATTTGAAAGACACTTTTATTTACAGTTTGGGGAATAATTATAACAGCCTTAGTCTTTAATGCTTGTAAATAAAATTTCAGACGAGGATATTTGCAAACTTGAAACTTGAAATGGATTAATTTAATGAAAATGTTTAGATGAGACAAGAATTTTTATTCTTAAGAAAGCTTTCATAATAGAACTACAAACACAAAAAACTTTCCTCAGTTGACCTATTATTCTTTAGAGGACTATCCTTGATGCTCTATTTAACCTTACATGGCTTTATTTCACATGTCAGCATTTGTGCTTTGTCTTTTTATGAATGGGTCCTCATTGGTATTCAACCTTTGTTTATTTTCAATACTTAAGATTTCTGCTTTAATGAGTGCTCAGACTTTGCATTTCAATTGCAAACAATTCTTTATGGAATGTCTTTAAATTCCCTAATAATAATCACAATATACATTTTCATGTGCCAATCTGGATATGGTGGTTGAAGAAGTACCATTGGGATTTTGGTAAGGAGATGATTTTTAATCAATTAAGATAGCACTTAAGTGTAAGATAGAGGAAATGGGTTAAAACATTCTCTTTCTCAAATAGTTATATTTTTTCTATTGATTTTAAGGTTGCTTGGTTGGTTTATAGGTCAAAGAGTAGGCAACAAGATAGGTCAAGGGATAATGGAGTTTATTTATATTTAAAAATTTATAGGACAAACTAGCTAAGAAAATGGTTGATACATGTAAAGATTATGGGAAATATGGTTTGTAGTGGGATAATAAGGGTGGCATGTAGGGTAAGGTTGGTATAAAGCAAAGTTATGAAGTAATTTAGTTTCAAAACTGATGGCTTGCGTTTCTCTTTCTTTCTTCATGGCTAACTCTTTGTTCATTAGAGCAATAGTAACTCTTGCATTGATTTTTCCAGTCTTGATCGTTCTTTCAATCATCTTGGTAGATATAAAAATATTTGTAAAATTTCTCTTGGCAAAGTTGATCAATTTGTCATAATGTGTTGCATAATGTATTAATGCACAATACCATGGATTTTTTCTCAGAAAAGGAACATTGCACCTTTATTGCCAAATCTTTACATCATTGAGCATACTCTTTGAAGCTCTTACTAGTGCTCTTACCCATATTTTGTGAAAACAACCTATTTGGTTCCATGTCAGTTATATTGAAGGATGTTATTTTGGGAATCGTATGCTTGCTATTGGGTTCTAGGTACATCGGTTAACAATAAATGTTTAAATTTAAACCAAAATGGAAAAAATATAGTGTAGTGGAACAAACCCAAAAAATGACAATGAATCATCTTACAAGCCTTTGATTGATCTAAAAATCATAACAAGAATCTAAGATCTAAAAATTTGTAACTTCATTTGAAGGGATTCGAAGGGCGCCATCCCTAGATCAATCATAGTCTCAGCTTCATTTTGTACATCAAGCCCGATTGTCACAAACCAAAGCTGTCTAAGTAGCTAGCCTCTAACGATAATCCACACATGTGACTTTGAAAGCCTTTATAAGGTTAAGACTTTATTTTTCCAGTGTCATAGCATGGCTCAAATACAAATCTTGACCAGCCTGACAAAAAATGGTGGATATACCCCTTATTCCTATATATATATATATCTATTCATTATTTTCCTTTATTTGGGGCCCATGTTATTAATATTACTACTTTTTTTCTTTTTCATGTCTAGGGACTAAGTTGTGGAGATGAATCGCTTACTCGACTTCCACAAATGGTCGCTACAAAATGACCATGTATTTTAGAGTAGCTGCTAATCTTACTTTGGCTAGGTAAGATTGGTCACCTACTAGAGTTCACATTTCGAGGGTTACCAAACCCATAAAAACAAACTCTGACGTCCACGCTCATACTAAAGATCACATGAAAGGGCTCGAGAGTTGGTTACATCACAACTAAGGAACAACTTTCACGTGATGTCCGACAATCGGTACTTTATTAATCATGTGTTAACTTATATTTTTATTTTTATTGAATTTTGTTGTTTGATATTTAATTATAATTCCCATATATCGAAAATAAAATTTTATGAAATAAATTTATTATTCCAAATAAGAAAATTAGTTTTTTAATATTTCTGAAATTCAAAATATCTTTCATACCCTCCTAGAGAACCAAGAAAACACAAAAGTTTTTATTATTCTCTTTTGTACCTTACTAGAAAATTCGTGGAATACAAAAGGTTTTAAAAATCAAAATATCTTTTGTGCCCTATTGGAGAACTTGTGGAATACAAAAGGTTATACTTTTCCAAAATGTATGGAAAATCCTTATTTTCATATTTTTAAAAGGATGTATGTTATTCAAATAATTTGTGACTCTTATACGCTAGGAGAAATTTTGGCTACTACTTTAACATTGAAGACATTGGCTTAATTTATAAAAATTCCAATTTTATTATGAATATTAAAAATTTATCCTAAAACTCAGGTTAGACAGACTGCACTAAACTTAACTCTAGAATCCTAAATGTGGTTGATATGACTAACATGTCCCTTAAAATATACCTTCCACATAGAAGTATGCTGGAGACCTTAAGGACTTTATTCTAAAATAAATTAATGCAATATCTCTAAAGTGTACCTTTGACATATAACTATCTGGGTATCTTAAAAGACTCAATAACTTTATAAACAAATGAACCTATTCCTACTTTACACTTTTGACATAGAAGTATCTTGATGATTACATAGGACTTGGTTCTAATATAAATTACTAAAATGTCCTTAAGATCTACCTTTGACATAAAAGTATCTCAGTAATCCTAATAACTTCATAAAAAGATAAACGTATCCCTATTGTACACCTTCAACATAATAGTATCGTGGTGGTCATAATTGATTTAATTCTAGGGAAAATTACCAAAATACCTATAAGGTTTGCCTTTGACCTATAAGAATCCCAATAACTTAAAGAAAGCTAGATGACATAATAAATAAATGAACCTACTTTTTTTGTACACCTTCGACCGATAAATATGTTAGTGATCACATAGGATTTAGTTCTAAAAAAATTATCAAAATACCCGTAAGGTATACCTTCAACCTATAAGTATCTTGGTAACCTAGAGAACTCGATAATGATATGAAATGACTACTATACCATCCATGGGTAATTTTGACATAAAAAATGACATAAATGCATAAATTGCTAATTAGCTCTAGAGCTTTTCAAAATTACATTTCATACCCTAACGAAAACTAGAGGAACGCAAAAGGTTTTAACAATTTCTACACCCTTGAAGACCATAGAATGTTAGAAAATATTTTTAAAATGTGAAAAATATCGTATTAGCCTTAAAATGCAAAGCATTTCTAAATGATCCTTGAAATTTTGTCACTTTGCAATTTAGTCCTTATACAAAATAAAATCATAATTAAATGCAAAATTTATCACAAAAAATTATGGAAATCATAGCAAAAATCATATAAAATATTCGACCAAGTACCTATGGCCTTAGGACAAAAATTTTGTAATTTTTGAAATAAGTCCCTAAACTTTTTAAAATTTTATTTTGTACCCTACGGAGAACGGAGAGAATACGAAAAGTTTTTTAAAGTTTCTTACAGAATACCATAGGAATAATAGAAATATTTGAAAGTGACAAGAATGATTATTTTACCCTTAAATACTAAAGTTAGCTATATAATCCCTAAATTTTCCTAATTTTGCATCTAGGTCTTGACATGGAAAAACACCACAAAACAACATTAAACATATGCAAATAAACATGAAAACATAGCAAACATATTCACAAAGATTCAGCCAAACACTTTGGCAACAAAGCAATTTTTTTCACATTTTGCAAATTAGTCTCTAAAATTTTTAAAATTATAAAATGGCCCTAAAGTGGTATAAAATGAATAAAACCCACTAAAATATATTAAACTAAGCATAAAAACACTTTTAAGGCTATGTACAAGGTTTGGCCAAGCTTGGATGGCCGTAGAAAAAATTTTGCAATTTTTTTCAATTTAGTTGCTAAGATTTCAATATTTCCAAAATAAGTTAAATAAATTTAAAAAATCACAAAATTAGTGCCTACTTGATTCTGGTGGCATGATATTTTAGCAAGAAATAATTTTTTTTCATCACATACTTTCATAAATATCAATATATACACATGTTAGAATTTTTACTAACCATGAATAAGCATAAAAACATAAAAATAATGAATAAATCAATATAAAAAACGTGAAAATATTAAGAAAAATTATACAAACATGCGTTCGTGAAAATAGCAATATATACATCAACAAACACAAATAATCTCAAAGAAAATCAAACTATTTCTAACAAAACTTAACTAAAACAACCAAAAGAAAAAATTTTAATCATAGCCATCATACTTCGCCTTTCAAAATGAATCAAATTTCATGACCACAAAGTATTCATTTGGCTCATTAAAAAGAATATTTAAACAAGAAATAAAGAAAAGTTAAGAAACTTACAAGAAATTACCTTAGTAAAGCTTGAAATATTATGTACCTTTTTATGTTTTTGTCATTATTTTTTCTTCCTAATCCTAAAAGCTTCAAATGAAGAAATCAAACGCCTATTTATAAGGGATGAAAGACGACAAAAATGGTGGAGTGTCTAGCAACTTCAACAATTTTCTTTATTTTATTTATTTATTTTGGATTTTTTATTTTTATTAATTTAGATTTGACTTAAATTAATTGCATGTGTCTTTTAACGGATGATGTCATGCATGACATTGTCAAAGTTTACAGTTTCAAAAGATAATATGTACAATTCGTAAAATTATACTATAAAAATTATTTACAAGGATTAAATTATAAAAATTAAAAATTATGTATTTTAAAAAAATTTCATATGATCAATTTAATTTAATCTAATAATAAAAATAATTTTTATTTACAAAAAAAATTAAAAACTATAAACTCAAAATTTTACAAGAAAAATACTTATAGAGAAAATTGTTATATTTGAAAAAATGAAAAAATAAATTGAATTTTTCAAAACTGATTTATATGATTTAATATGATTTAAATAATAATATTTAAAGAATTTAAAAATTATAAACTTAGAAAAATCTTCGCAAAAATAATTTACAGAGTAAAAAAATTTGTCTCAAAAATAGAAAAATTATGAAAAAAATATAAAACTCATAAAATAAAATGAATTTTTCAGAACTTATTTAATATGATTTGAACAATAATATTTAAAGAATAATGAAAATTATAAACTCAAACAAATTTTCTCAAAAAAATTTATGGTGTAGAAAACTCCGTATTTTAAAAATAAAAAATTCTAAAAGGAAATGCAAAACTCATAAAATAAATTTTTTAAAATAGATTTAATGATGGTTAAATGGAAATATTTAAAGAATTTTAAAGTTCAAAACTCAAAAAAATTCCACTAAAGATTTTACAGATAAAGGAATGCTCGTATTTTAGAATTGAGAAAATTGTAAAAAATACATGGAAACTTATATAACATGAATTAAATACAACATATTATTGAAAATATTAATTTACAAAATGATAAAGATGAATATCTATGATCCAAAATAAGTCTTTACAAAAAAAATTCAAGAGCAAAATACTAACGATATACTAAAAAATTCAAAAATATGTGGCAAAATTGCTAACTTAGTATCTCATGGTAAAAGATGCTAATATGAAAATTTCCATGAATATTTATGATTTTTCGAAGTGCATATCGGTCTAAGTACAACACTGGTATTAGTAAAAATATACAACGGTTAATTTCTCAAATTTAACAAAAATTTTCAAAAAGATTCCTAAAAATAAAAAATTTGACCGTAATAATATCTGTGGAAATAAATTTCAAAATTTCACTAGTATAAAGTTAATATTTAATTATTCTACCGTTATATTTGTTTTTTTTGTCTAAGATTTATGCTTCGTAACCCTTAAATTGACACTAATGCTGTCATATGCACCTGCAGTCATTTAAGCATAGCTGAATAGTTCTTGAAAATGTACATTCCCCCTAAAAGAAATTTACCTTCATTGGGATAAGTGCCTAATTTTGTATCTTAAATATTTTTGGATAGACAGGAAGGGGGCTCAAACAAATTAGGTGTCTATAGTTGCCTTTCTTTGACCTTTACTGAGAATCAAGGAATAGGGCAAAGACTAAATACACACAATTTTGTTCAGCCTTACGAATTTTTTTCCTAAAAGAGTTTTTTTTACAACATACACACATATATACATACCAACTACATTGGAGAGAATATAAAGAACTTTGCCGATCCTTCTACTTAATCGAATGAAGTTGTCTTAAACCCTACTTCACTTACCTTACCATAGGATTGCATGAAGAGGACATCTTGCTTCATTGGTTCCTAACTAAATGAAGCTGACAAATAACAAATGAACCTATTCCTTCTGTACTCCTTTGGCATAGAAGCATACCTTACCAAAGGATTGCGTGAAGAGGACATCTTGCTTCATTAGTTCCTAACCAAGTGAAGCTGATCAATAACAAATGAACCTATTACTTCTGCACTGCTTTGGCATAGAAGCATCCCGATGATCATAAATAATTCAATTCTAACATAAATGAACCTATTCCTCCTATACACTTTTGGCATAGAAGCATCCCAGGGATCACAAAGGATTCATTTCTAACATAAACTTTACCGATCCTTCAGCTTAATCAGACAAAGTTGTACATCATGCTTCATTGGTTTCGAACCAAGTGAAGCTAACCAATAATAAATAAACATGTTCCTCTTATACAACTTTGGCATATAAGCATCTCGATGATCATAAAGGTTTGGTTTTAATATAAATGAACCTATTCTTTCTGTACACCTTTAGCATAGAAGCATCCTGATGATCACAAAGGATTCAGTTCTAACATAAATAAACCTATTCCTTTTATTTACCTTTGGGATAGAAGCATCCCAATGATAATAAAGGATTCAGTTTTAACACAAATGAACCTATTCCTCTTGTACACCTTTGGCATAGAAGCATCTCGATAATCACAAAGGATTTGGTTTTAACACAAATGAACCTATTCCTCATGTACACATTTAGCATAAAAGTATCCCGGTGATCATAAAAGATTTGGTTCTAACATAAACTTTGCTGATCCTTTTACTTAATTGGATGAAGTTACCTTAAAGAGTTTTGAAAATTTTTACGGATGTTTTGAATATCATAATCTAAGCTTTGAAAATGTTCTTATAAGTGAAAACCTTTGAATGCTTTAAATATCACCATCAATGGTTTATCTTTGAACATCACCATCGAAGACTTTGAAAGTATTTTCTGAATGAGAACTTTTGAATGCTTTAAATATCACCATCAAAGCTTTTTTTGGATTCTTTGAATATCACCATCAAAGCTTTGAAAACATTTTTCTAAATAAAAATTTTTAAATTCCTCGAATATCACCATCGAAGCTTTTTTTGAATGCTTTGAACATCACCATCTCCACCTACCTTATTATAGATCATGTGAGAAGGTGATAGAATTTTTAATGCTTATAATTTCTCTATCAAAGCTTTTTCAAAGCCTTTTTTACCTACCTTACTATAAGATTGCATGATAAAGTGAACTTCTTCATGGAATTATTCGATCTTTCCTGAAAAGTCATCAAATGTCAAATATCAAATTATTTCATTGATTCAATGATATAATTTACACAATTGGTCAACAAACTAGAGAGTAGGGTGATCATGTGACATTGACCTTTTTTATCCAATTTGGACTTCAAAAAAAATGTTTTGATTAATTCAAAAGTCTAAATTCATAATTTGATATAGGTTTTGATCTTTCTTGATTCAAAAAAATGAGTTAAAATCGAGTTTTAGATCAATGGTGGACGAGTCAAGAATGCCCGAACCGTGAAAATGGCCTATATGTATCGATACATTGCATCGATACATTGATCAATGTATCGATACTATGAATCGCTGTATCAATACATGTTGATATGTATTGATACATTTCTTTACATAATGCATGTTTTAGTCTTGGCATGGCCTAGTATCAATACATAAGGTCCTATACCGATACAAAGGCTCATGTATCAATACGTCTATATGTTTTATCGATACAAATGGGGACAATTCAAATTTTTGGATCGTTGGAGCATTGTATCGATACTTAAGAACCATATATCGATACATTCAAGTAAAATTATGAATTTCCTCATATGTTTTGTCCCTGAACACCTTGAACTATGTCATTTGATGCCACATCTTTGCATTTACCTTTGATATGATCCCTAGGCCTTCTTGACCATCACCAAAATACTTTTTCGTCGGGCGATAACCATTGCTCCCTCTCACGTCCGTGCTCCAGATTGCTAAAAAAATAGCCCAAAAAAAATAAGGTATCTATAGGTTTAAAGAAAGAAAATAAATTATCAAGCTTTAAGGGGACTACAAAGGGATAATTTTCTATATTTGTAAAAGGATAGAGAAAAAAGGCCATTTTTCACTTCAAATAGAGCCATTTGAATTGGGAAGCATTTTGCTAGGAAAAAGAGTTTTTTTTCTGAAATCATTTTCAGCGCCTTAATAATATGGCATTTCACTCAATTTTTAGAGGCTTCAGCTATGCCTCTCAATATTATTGGCTTCATAGCCACCAATGATTGGTAGAGCCTTTAGGAAAAAAAATTAGACTGGCTTGGAAAACATCTTGGATGTCATATCTCATGTATTGGGCATTAGACCAAAAAGGTTTTGTTCAAGGAAAAAGAGATTTTGGTTCATGTTTACTCTTATTCTTCCTAAATCAAGGATTTGGAAGAATGTCATAAAAGTTGTGGCAAAATGTTATCAAAATAAGAGATCTCAGCATTATTATCATTATTTTAACAAAAGTCAAACTATTGATATCTATATCTTCTAGGAGCATAACCTATTTGTTCGACCTTAAAGGAATCTGTAGAAAAGAACATTTATATGTGAAATGTATATGGTGGTGAAAAGTATTAATGAATGTTTGGGATAATCATATATATGGAAGTAAAAGACCTTTCTGAGAGAGTTCAACCTAATGGTGATCATCTATTGAAAGAAAAATTTTTCAAAATATTCTCATTATCCTAGATATCGAAATCATTATTAAAAAAATATATTTTCGATGACAGTATGTATACTATTTACAAATTAAAATTCATTTAATTTAAAATCTCTAAAAGGTAATTTACAAAATTTTAAAGTTAAGATAGAAATTGCCCTTGATTGGCATCTACTATAAAGTCGATAAACTTTAGGCTAATCATCCTTGAAAAGTGTTCATCAACTCTAAATTTTTGCTAAATTGGCATCCTTAAGGGTCAAACTTTAAATTAGCTAGTGGAACATTAGAAGGTGCATCGAGCTTTAAGTTCTCAAAGTCAACAAGATGCATAGTTATTTCCTATCATCTTAATCATAACTTGAGAACAACCACTATATGACTCTTATGGTGGTCCTTGACTTTAACAAGAATATGAATCCTAAAGCTTATGGCATGGCAAGTAACCATCCAAGCATTTCAAATTAGAATTTACAAAAGCAAGTGATTCCCACTCTGAGTAAGGACTTTATTGGAATAGTAAAGATCATCTGATTTTGGGCAAGTAAAAGAAAGAGCTCATTGTAGAAAATCGATGAGTCGTGGTATAGCTTTATTTTCTTTCTTTTCTTCTTTTGAGAATTGTTTAAACTAATTCTTAAGTTTTTGGCTTTGTAGAACTCTAGATTGTAAAAGTTTGCATGAAAAGCTATGAGGTATAGGGATAAACTTATTGAGGTTGCTGAGCACTAAAAGGCTAGGGGGAGGACATTTTTCGAATGGATTTTCTCATTTTCTTGACTCACTATGATCCCGACTTCCATTAGCAATGTCTTGTTGGCATTTACTAATAGGATGATTTTTTTGTCTCACAAATGCTACCTATTGCCCGTTTAGTCAGCATGAATATGTATTATGGGACTGGCCCCTAAAAGATTTAGTACTTTGAGGTAATTGCCTTTAAATTTGTACTTCTTTGGATGCCTAAAAAAAGTGTTGGTATAATAAAAATTGAGTACTTTAAGGTAATTACCTTTCAACTAGCACACCTTAGATCCCCGATAGAAGCGTTGGTATGATAAAATTAAGTACTTTGAGGTAATTGCCTTTCAACTGGTATTCCTTAAATCTTTGGAAAAAATGTTGGTATGATAAAAAATTAAGTACTTTAAGGTAATTGCCTTTCAACTAGTACTATTTGAATCCTCACCAGAAGTGTTGTTATGAAAAAAATTTACTACTTTAAGGTAATTACCTTTCAACTAGTACTTCCTAGATCCCCGATAGAAATGTTAGCATGATAAGAGACTGTTTGTAATAATAATAACTTT
>JBBYHK010471273.1:0-20067 GCA_038382065.1 Adansonia grandidieri | reverse complement strand
CAAGAAAACATTTGAAAAATGTCCCAAGTGCTGAACTCTAAAAAAAATTTTGTAAATAAATTGGGATATTTTATGTGTAAAAAAGTGATTAAAAATTTCAAATTCGTAAAAGTTCACATAAACTAACCGTCATAGAAGAAAATCTATATTTGAAAAAAAATGGAAAATTCACAAAATGAATTAAAGGTTCAAAAGGCTAAATTTGTATTAATTAATTGAAAGTGTATGAAAATTTTTAAAATACTATACTTGGGAAAATTCAGAAAAACCTTATGGAATAGAAATTCTGTATTTTGTGGAATGAGAAAATTCCAAAAGTAGATATAAATTTAGAAAAATAAGCTAAATTCAACACTTTGCTCAAAATATTAATGGTTAGAACAAAAAATTGGGAATCTGGGATAGCTTTTTATTGAAAAAATTTTACAAGCAGGAAACTCGCTGCATAATAAAAATTTTAAATATAATTAATAAATTTGATTACTAGACACCTTGTGGTATAAAATGTCAATGTGGACTTTTTCTTGTACGTTTTGGATTTTTAAGATTGAGCATCGGCATAAATACTGTATAGGCATCGATAAGAAATATGATGACCGACCTACAAAATTTTACAAAAAAAAATTAAAAAATTTTTGAAGGTGGAAAATTTGACCATGATATCATATCTCAAAATAAATTTCTAAATTCCATAAAAAGGTATATAAAAGCTATTTTTTCTCCTTAACACTCATCTTTTTTATCTAAGGTTCATCGTCTATGACCTTTAAAAAGGTAATTTTTTGGTTACACACAAGCATTCATCTAGACATGACTAGATAAGTCTTGAAAAGGCTTAGTCCTTATGAAGGAGGTTGACCTAGCTCAAGAAGATCACCCCACTCTCAGTCATAAATATCTTAGATTGCTGAAAAAAAGGCTCGAGCAAAATTTGGTGTCTACAGTACCAATAACCATATTAATTGCATTGATACGTCATTGTAGGAATAAACATGATCACATTAATGAAGCTTCCAATGACTCTATCGCATCCCCAACCATAAACCACTTCCATGCAACAAAAAAGCTTCACCAGTAACTCCATAAGCAAAAATTAAGTAAAGGGAAAGTTTATAGCTAGAACTTTCATCTCTTTAAGCTTTAAGTTAGTTAAAAACTTGTATAGTCTTCTATTCATTGTAATTCTATCCTTAGGATTGTCATCCTTTGAGCCTAACCACTAGTAAACACCTAGCCTTTGGAGGTTTTATTTGTTTACAAAACAATCTTTGTATTAAGTGAGAAGTTTCTACTTAGCCTTCAAAAATAGTGTGAGAAGATTCTATCTTAACCACAAAAAATAGGGGGCTAGATGCTGATATAGTGTCCTAGAAAGATAAGAATTGTAAAGGTTATACCTTGTCCTTGAAATGTAATAATTCAAGTTAGTGAATTGTGGTACTCCTCGATAGGTGAGGCCAAGGCAAAAGACATAGGCATCAAGGCTGGACCTTTATAAATCATTATGTTTGCTTTTTTCTCCCTTACTCTTTTATTTGTTCATTTCACTAGCTTATAACTCTAGGTGCTTCATTGTTTGAATTTCTTATTTGAAGTTCTTAAAGTTTTTATTTCCAAAAGAATTTTGTGAAATCAATTCAACCCCTCATGATTTCATTCACCACAAGGTCAATGTCTATAAATGAGTTCTTCTATTGTTCCTTTATTGGTTTATTTTCACTCCATGTAATCTACAACTTGATAAGCTCCAAGGACCAAGAGCATTCAAGGTAATTACTTGCTTGCTTTTCCTTTTATTCAGAGTCTACCACTCTTGAACTCATGTTCTCAATTGTTCATTGATTTTTTTTGTGAAATTTTTTTTTTGTTCGTTTCCTGCATTTTATAAAGTTTGATTGAAGCATTAACAACATACAACCTTAATGCAAGGCTATGTTATATAGGTTGTTACTAGTTAGTATCTATCATTACCCTTATCATGTAGTGTATGCTCTAAAGCCAATTAGATTGGATAAGGTATATAACAGTTAATAATGCAACCAATCACTTTAGTTAGTGATTCTAGGTTTTCGTTTATGTTAGTGGTATGATTGGCACTCATGCAAACACTAATTTGATGAAGTATATGAAACACAATGGCCTTGTAAAGTTAGTAATGAGTTATGACAATGAGCTCTTTATGCATCAAAGATTTATTTCTAAAAATGTTCCTAGTCATCATATTGTCAAGAAAGGACATTGATAATGCACAAAGATAGCATATGCTAAGCCTTCATGCATTTAATGCATGTAATTCTTTGATTTCATAAAAGTTGAATTACAAAGATATTTAGGGATAACATTTATACTACTTGTTTTATAGAAACAAGTTCACTAAACGTGGCTTGTATGAGAACTCTATTTGGTATAGTTATTAAAGTGTCTATGGAATATGTTCTCATGTGCCAGTCGTGTATATTAGTCCTTAAACTTATGATACCAGGTCACTTGTATAGGGAGTGTCATGTTTTGATTCCATCACGAATGGGTTCATAATAGATGGATGCTTCTGGTAGGGTGGTTTTGGGTATGGCATGAACTATACATAGGTGGATGAGCGATCTAGAGAGGATTCACCATATCAAGTGTATCGAAGACATATCTCATTTGTTCTTGGGCTTTGGTTAACTTGATAAAGTCGTTAGCCAACGTATGATGAATATAGAAGAAATTTTTTCTTTAAATTCATGAGGTTAACCAAAAGCTATAGGAACTAATATGGATTAATACATGAGTAGACATTGCACCATGCTCATAATCTTTCTAGGATATCTAGTGAAATGACCAAAGTATATTGAGAGGCTAGTTATCGAAAATTTTCTTAAAGAGGTCACATTGACTCTTTCGCATACTGAGTCACCATGATGCCTTGCGAGAGGCTACTCTTGGTCTATAAATATAAATACACTTAACTGGGTAATTATATTTATTATCATTATGATGGAAGCCTAATGGGTCACACACAACAAAAAGATCTATTAGATTAAAACTGAGACTTAATTAAGTATGACTTAATTAAATAAAAGGCATAATAAGGAGGACTTAACTGAACAAGTTCAATTAACAATAATTTAAGATGTAAATTAGATTTATGAAATCTAATTAGAGATATCTTAATAAGGCAGTAAAGATAAGAATGTCTTAAAAGATGATGTCTATTTGTAGACATGGTTTTGGGATTATTATTAAATAAAGCCAAATAATTGTATTTAGAAAATTAAATAATTATTTGATAATTATTTAAATATTTATTTAATATTATTTACGTGAAGTAAAAATTATTTTACTTGGGTTAGAAAATTTAATTATGAATTAAATTATCTAACATGTTAATGTAGGAGTTAGGCTAAAAGCCTTAATTATCAAGTTAAGAGAGTTTAGTTATGATCTATTCCAAGTTAGGCTTGCTAATGGGCTAGGCACATGGAATAGCTATCTTAGGTGTGCTATTGGGCTAAAATATTAATAAGTTAATACTACGACCTAATCATGGACAAGTTGATAAAAATAGTTTCAATTGGGCTTCAAGCAACACCCCGAAATGCGCCACCTTCTAGGTATGTTAGTAATGGGCTCCGTTTACCCATTAGTCAAGCCAAACCTAGCCTAAAATGTATCTAAATTCATTATAAAGGTTTTTTGGCTAATTAGAAAGGACAGGGGAGACCCTAGGCACCAACCTTAGACTTTTCCAAAGGGGTTTAGCATAACTCTGTGTTTCTCTTAGCTCTCATTGCACAATCTTACATTTTCCAAGTGTTTTTGAATCGTTCTTGACATAATAGTTTTCTATCATTGAGAGATTAGCTTTTCGAAAAAGTTGTGAAATTGGCTAAATCACTAAATCCCTACTTTTTTAAGCTTTCTTTCTGTCAATTGGTATTCCAAGTGATCTCAAAGTGTTTTTTATCACAATGAAGGTAGAAAATCAATTTTCTATCCAAGTGGAATCAACTAGAATCAAGAATTATGATTTTTGAATCTATTTATTAGCATTTGTAAAAAATAGCTACTTCAATACGGAGTTATTTGTCCTTCTCTTTGGTGCAATAGGTCTGGGAATTATCCCTAGATCACTTTAGATCTAAATTTATTGGCTATATACCTTTTGGTTAAGGCTTGAGAAGTCTTCTGGCTAGCACCAGAGAACCATCAAACCTCATGAAAGTTCTAATAGGCATCTGTGTGGATCACCATTAGAGGTAGAACACTTGGATTACTATTAGCCTTAAGAAGAGATCATAATAATCAACTCATGGTGCGTTGTGTAAAGATTAGCATGCTTAGAGTTATGAGTCTTTAAACATGTATAATTTCTAATAGATTTATGCATTAAACTGCAATTAGATTCATCACTTCCTAAAGATCCTAAAGAAATCTGAGTGTTTTTTGTTTAATTCTGCTGCATATGTTTAATCTTGATTAAATTTTTTTGCTAACGTCGATATGCATGAGCTCGAGATTTCCTTTCAAATAAATTATTTAATTATCTACATAGTTCTGTACTAGCTAGATATACAATTAATGGCCTAGATGATTTTTATTTATTTGCAAATAAAATACAAGTCAAATGGGTTTGGTTGTTTGGGTTTCAAATATGAATTGAAATAGCTAAATGCTAAACTTATGCTATTTTTGTTATGTTATTTATTTTTATCTTTTTAATTTTTAATCTTTTAGTTTTCCCTTATTTTTTATTTTTGAATTTTTAAATTACTTAATATTGAAATATAGTTGAATCAGTTGAACCAAGAACTAGTGATTTAACTAGTTTGACCATTAGTTTAGTCTTTTATTTCTTGCTGACAATCATGAACTACTAATTTAATGAAGCCCATGGAACACATTCAGCCTTTTAAAGGAATTATAATTAGTTACAATTATAGGATCTTTATGCATCAAAGATGTGTTCCTAAAACTATTTCTAGTCATGATGAGGCATTGGTAATGCTAAAAAATTAGCACATGTTATGCCTTCTGACTAGTGAAGAAACAAACCAATCTCATGGGTCCACGAGAAAATACCACAAGGGTTACATTGTTGATAGTTTAAATTTTTTATTACCTTGTACAAGAGTGCCTATTTATATAAAAAGATACCATTTTAGAAAGAACAAAGCAAGAATATCATGATGCAATCTCTAATATATCATATCATAATCCCTAATATATCTTACTACATTTTTCACTTTAAGATCCCTCTCAAACTCAAGTTGGTTGTTAATATTAAATTGAGTTTCTTAACTAATAAAAAAATGTGATAGGACATAAGACACGAGAATTTAGCATGAAGTAGTACACAATAAAAACAAAAACACATGGCGTAACATGTTGTTGGAAAATATGACTTGATGAAACATGCAATATGAATAAGAATACATCGCATAACATGTGACAGGAAAATTATCATAACACGTTACAAGAAAATATGATGTGATGGAGCAACAACAAGAACACATGGTGTAATATGTTGTATGAAAAACCAATGTGATGAAACATGTAGCAAAAACGTAGCAAAACACGTAATAAGAAGGCAAGAAAACATCAGCAACGGGCTATAATAGACCTAGCCTGATACCATATCAACCATGCAACCCAGAACCAATTAATGATAGGTGGAGAAGCCCAACTTGAATATAAGACCACGGTAGGATAACACCACTTTAACAATAATAAAATTATTATTGCTAGGTAAATGCCTAGCTTCATTATGGGAAATCAATTTAAAGGTTTGGACATAATATTTATATTATTTATGGCTGGTACAATGGTATAATTCTAAGTAAATGAATTTAGAGTTAAAATTGAATTATTATGACAAACCATGTAAGATTTGGCACATGATATGAAATTAATGGAAGTTCGGGTTGCTAAACAAGTAGATTACAAAAGTTTACAAAAGAAACAAATAATACTAAGACTCCTTAAAGTAGATCATCTTGTATGGTTTTTGATTAATCTTTAAAATCAAAAACTTAAAGAAACATTCAAGATTCTTCGCACTTTAGCCTAGAGATGTTTCGAATTAATTCCATGGCCATAAGAACTTGTACACAAAGCCCGGTTGTTGTAAAGCAAAGCTATCTAAGTGTCTATGCTTTAACGATTATCCATATAATTGATTCTAAAAACCTTTAAAAAGGAGAGACTTTGTATGCCAAGAGCCATAATAGCAGCTTAGATTTCATAAATCTTCCCTTTGACTTTATCTCTCTCGATTCTAAATCAAAAGTGAATAAAGAAAACAAATTTTCTTGTGTTCTTGGTGATTTGCATAATAGCCTTTTAAGGAAATAAAGCAAATCAAAGATGGCTTTAATTGGGAGAGAAAAAAACACACCAAAGGTCTAATAATAATGATATGGGATAACAATATAAGATGTATATACCTAGATTGAGTCATGTACACTTCCTCTTGCAAATTCCCATTAAGGAATACAGTTTGTACATCTATTTACCATATCTTAGAATCATAGTATGCAGCAATAGCAAGCATAATCTGAATGGATTATATCATGGCAACTGGTGAAAAGATTTCTTCATAATCAATGCCTTCAACTTGGTCATAATCTTTCGCTACTAGTCTGGCTCGATATGTCTACATGTTGCCATAGATGACAGTCTTTCTTTTAAAAATCCATTTACACCATATCTCTTTGGGTAGGTTAAGCAAAGTCCATGCTTGGTTACCTTCCATGGCAACCATTTCAAACTTTATGGTGTCAAGCCCTTTTTTCAAAATCAATGTTAGACTTTGCTTCCTTATAATTGGAAGGTTAAATATCACAAGATAAGCCTTCTTGATCCATGAAAAATCCATATCTTTTTAGAGCCTATCTAATCCTATCAGATTGATAGATTTCTTGTGTCTCTTGTGTTTTGATTGAAGCATCTGATGCTTTTTCCCTCAACTTTGGTTTCATAAAATGTTCACTTATGGTTTTTGAATTTTTTCAAAATCAATTTTGCTCTCACTGAACTCTTTTAGTAGAAACTATTTCTCCAAGAAGACTGCATGTTTTGGAACAAACACTTTTTGTTTAGTTGGGTAGTCAAAATAATATCCATAATTTTTCTCAAGATACCCCATAAATTTACATTATTTAACCTAGCTCCAAGCATGTCAAAAATCATTTGCTTTATATAAGCGGGATGGCCCCAAATCTCGAGATGAGACAAAAATATTTTTCTACAATGTTACATCTTATATGGTGTCTTATCCATAGATTTGGATGGAACTTAATTTAAAAGATATGTGGCAGTCTCTAAGGCATAGCTTTAGAAAGATATCATAAGGTCAGCCTTAGACATCATAGATCAAATGTCCAAAAAGGTTTAGTTTCTCCTTTTAGACATTCCATTATATTATGGGGTTCCAAGTGGAGTATATTATGACAGTATACGAATTTCTGTTAGATGACCCAAGAATTCCTAACTTAAGTATTTCCCCTTTAATTGAATCTAAGAGTTAGAATTCTCTTTCTTGTTTGTTTCTCCACTTCAACCCTAAACTCTTTGAACTTTTCAAAATCTTTAGACTTATATTTCATTAAGTACACATAACCATACCTTGAGTGATCATGAATAAAGGTACTGAAATATGAATACCCATTTCTAGCTATTGTATTTAGTGGTCCATATATATCTACATGTATTAAGCCTAATAAATCATTGGTCTTTTCATCTTTTGCCCTAAAAGGTGTATTGGTCATTTTACTAAGGAGACAACAATCAGATGTTCCATATGAGTCATAATCAAATGGATTGAGATAGGCTTATTTGTGTAATTTAGCTATTCCAATCTTATTGACATGTCCAATCCTATAATGCTAGGCATAGGTTTTCGTTAGATCATTTTTCTTAGCTTTCTTCACATTTATGATGAGTATTGGCATTTCAAGATGCAACACAAGTAGCCCATTTTGTAATGAGGTTGATCAATAGACCCTATCATTTAAGATAATCGAGCAGTTATTGCCTTTCATCCTAAACTCAAAATTATTATTTACTGTGAGGTATGAAACCAAAATGTTATTTCTAGACAATCTAGGAAAATAAAGACATCCTTTTAGTTACAAGGTCATGCCTGAGGGCAATGATAAGGTGTAGGTTCCAATGACAGTGACATCAACTTTTGATCCATTGCCTAATCTAAGAACTACCTCATTAGAGCCTAATTTTTTTAATATTCTTTAACAAGCTCATGTCATCACATAAGTGTGATCCATATCCTGAGTCAATTATCTAAGAGGTTAAATCAATAGTAGAGTAATTCAACTCAATCATGTTAATGTGGAAGTCAACAACCTTCCTCCTATAAGAACATTTCTTAATTTGTCAGACCATTCCAAACATTTTAGGTTAATGGCATCAGTATGCCTCAAAATGTAATTAATATAAATATCGTTATAACAACATAATATGAAAATAAATATAATTAGTTATTCATGTTCTAAACTAATAATGATGATGTATTAAATCTTTATTGGTCTTCCCACAAATTTTTTTAAATAATAGCCTTCACTATTTTTTTGAAATCTTTTGAAGTTATTTCTGATGGGTTGAGACCCCTTTCAACATGTTTCAACCTTAAGTCAACTCAACAGAACACAAGTAGGTAACATAGCTCATCAATTGCATCTCTATGCAATTCCTAAATCAATTAGGTGGCAACTCTTTGCCTAAATGTATCATAAACATTTCACCTAACTATCACTTCTAGCACTATGCGAACAAATTGAATGCATCTAGACAACATGGAATTAGTTGAGTAAGACCCACAATTTATAACTCAAGCAATTCGAACAGTAGAGACCTTAAGTCATCTCAACAAATCTAAATGGTTGGAGCTCGAGTATCTTGTTATGAATAATGGAAGGTGTTTTTATCATGCAAAGCATGTGACTTAATATTGTCTAAGGGATTTCAATATTCATTTTGTCCTTTAATTAACATCTTACCATTTTTGCAGGTATAACATTTATTATATCACATAAAATAATCCAACTATCATGCATACTACTATGATGATTATTGACTTTATCTAATACAATTTCCTTGAGCCATCAGAGGAAATTGCTTGATCAATTCCTAGGTGATTACATACAAAGTCTTCATAAGCTTTTTGCAATCTCCCGGGCTTCATGGTGCCGTTTCTTGGATCTCCGTCTTTGAGTTACAAAATCTTTCCTAATTATTTCTAATTTTACACTTCTATATAATCTAATTACATTTGTAATAAAGAAATCTTAAGTTATATTTGAGAGGAATTAGTTGAGAAAAGAATTTTACAACTCTAGAAAAAATAAAAATAAGGCAAGGTTTGTAGACTTTATTTAAAAATAATATAGGCATCCATGAACAATTAACCTTATGTTCATAATCGTATTGGGTCTAGTCCATAATCATCAGATACATCCACAACATTATGAATATATAAACATGTTTGAAATTCAAGTTACCATATTTTGAAGTTTAATATTTGAAATTTTTTCACCTAATTAATATTTTTTCTAATCATATTAGAATAAATCCTACTCCAAATAGGTTTAATCATTTAAATTAAATATATTTTTTAATTAAAAAATTTAGTTGCATTTTAATTCTATGCTTATTACATTATCCAATTCATGTTTGAAATATCTTTAAGAAATTTTTAACAATTAAATGAGTAGGAGTTTAATGATAATTATGAGTCCTAATTATATTGAACCTCTTAGGGAAGTCTATACACCAACTTTGCTAATGTTTAGCAAATAATTCTTTTATCTATTTTGGATTGTCTTGATCTGGTCATATCAAACATCCAATACCAAGAATTGAGGTTGGATTAAACTTCCTTAATTACTTTAAGAAGTGGTGCATAGCTAGAGTCTTAGTCCACTTAGGAGTCTATTCCATCTATGACTTTCTTAAGCCATCCTAGTTAAACTCAATTACCATTGTCTTCCTCCTACTAAACCTCTAAAAAATACAGCAAACTGTAGTAACTATTTGCTGCCATGGATGCAGGTTCCAAGAAGAAAGACAAAGTGTCGCACACATTAAGCACACCTGTGCACCCAATATGGCCTAAAATTGAAATGTTTTCAACTCAAAAATTACCCAAAATTTTCCAACAAGTATTATGAACTTTTCATGACACTTTCAAGGGGAAAATCAAGGAAAAAGTCACACTAGGAGCTACTTAAAATTTCAAAACCATTAGAACATTGAAACGGAGCCAACTTGCACAATTCAACACCAAATCATTAACCGATTACTTCAACATCAATTTAATTAGTAAAATCATATTTAAACTAATTAATATTAAAAATAAACATTGATTAACATTTTGGAAAATTAAAAATTAATTAGAAACAATTCCTAAAATTTTTGATGCATGAAACAGATCAATACAACATCAAAATCAAAACGATTTTTCAATTGGTAACAACTAAAACACCAGATTAATTAAACCAATACAAGGAGGCTCTAATACCACTTGAAGGAAGTTTTAGGTTGATAAACAAGTAGATTACAAAAATTAATAATTAATTACAATAATAGCAATGGAAACAAATGAAACAAATAATATCAAGACTTTCTATGCTGAATCATTTTGTATGGTTTTGTTTATTAATTTTTAAAATCAAGAAAATTAAGAAACATTCAAGATTCATACCTCAGCCTACAGATGTCTAGGATTGATTCCATGACAACAAGAACTTGTACACCAAGCCCGGCTGTCATAAACCAAAGTTGTTAAGTATCCAGCCTTTAATGATTATCCACACCAAGCCCTAGCCCACTTGAACTAGTACAAACTAGGCCTAAGTAACTTTTAGTTATATTAAGTCTATAAGCCTAGTCTGATTTTAATTTCTACTAATCAACCTTATGTGTGTGACCCATTAAGCCCTTATCAAGTTGATAATAAATATAACGTACCTAATCAAGAATATTTATATTTATAGACCAAGATTGGCATCTAATAATGCATTATCACCACCCAACACGTAAGGAGTACCAATATGGTTTTGGCAAGCCTTTTAGTGTATAATATCTCTTTATAATTCAATCTTTCATCATATATCTTGGAAATAGCAAGAGTATGGTTTAGTGCCTACTCTTAACCATTTGCATATTATTATGCTACCCTTATGTGTTAACTCTATAATCAGTATTGCCTTGGCCAAGGACTTTGAGTTAATACGGGCCAAGTACATGTGAGATATATCCTCTTAAATCACTTGGGGTGATGAATCCTTTTGGGACTACTCATCCACCTTCAATATGCTTTATGTCATACCTAAACCACCCTACCATAAACATCTATCTATTATGGACTCGTATGATCTATAAGTATGAAAATCCACATACAAGATGTCCTAGTGTCACAAGTCTAAGGATCACTTATATTACTAACTCATAAGAGTATTTTTGTAAACAATTGAGTGAAATACCAAATGAAACTCTCATAGTGGGTCATGTTCTGTGAACTTGTTCTACTTAACAAGTACCCATATGCTATCCTAAAGTATCTCTATAGTTTAACTTATGAGATCAGATGCATGCACCAAGTGCATAGAGGCTTAACATATGCCAGCCTTTAAGCATTGTCAATGCTCTTTCATGATGAGACGATGACCAATAACATTTTTAGAATATGGCTTTGATGCATAAGGATCCTACATTTGTAACTCAATACAATTCCTTTGCAAGGCCAACATGTTTCATGGGCTTTATCCACATAAGATATGCTTAACATTGTTAAATAACATCTTATGGATAAAAAAATGCCTCCTTAACATTAATAAAATATAATGTTTGTTTAATGAAATCAGTAAATGTTAATGCCACACAAGCTACAACAATTGGCTTGTAGGGCTTACACTAACAAAAATAGCATGGAAAAAATTAAAACACAACTCAAAAACACATGAACACCCTTATAAATACACAAATGTGTTAAAATCTAAGCAAAATGAATTATTAACATATATAAATTTATAACACTTTAAACACATAAAAAATAACACAAACTTACAATTTTTCTCTAATTTAAATCACTATGAAAAATTAAGCAAAATATGAGATAAATTGAGATACAACATGAACATGACACAAACACACAATCACACAATCACTAACTAGGTAATAGTTAAATTATGTAATGATCACTAACCTCAAGAGTTCAAACTAAAATGTTTTAAACTGAAAGATCCAAACCCAAAATGATTATTCGAACTTGGGTTTGAATCAAAAAAGCTAAACAGAAATGACTTGAAACTAAAAAGATTCTAATTGAGAAAGTAAGAACTTGAAAAAATGCAAACTTGATATTACTCAAGCCTCAAATAACCTAAGGTCCAAAATATCTTATTTAAGTTAATGAAATGACAAAACAAAACTAAAAATTAGACTTAGCAATTCATGTATTCATGTCATGTTCATGTAATTTGTTGTTTTATAATTGTGTGTAAGTTATTTTATATTTATATAAATTTGATACATTAATAATTCGTGTTATATAAATTTTAAGAGATATATTTCTCATAATATGTTAAGATACGAACCTCAATATATCAGAGCAGACAACACTTATAATTATCATGGGGCCTCAGTTAGTCAAAAGGAATCACTCCTGTGAAACTCCCAAACTGAAATATAAGAGTGACTGGGTTAAAAAGTTGCCACCGATTTATTTTGGCTAGGTGTGATCGGTCACCTATTACAACCATTCACTAATAAGTTACGAAACTCTAAAAGAATGATTTTATAGCCTACATATACCAGAGATCTATAAAAGTTGTGCTCGAGAGTTGGTTACACCATAAGTAAAGACTCGATCCCTTTCGTGATGGCCAATGCTTGGTGCCAACTAATCACACATCCAAATTTGTTTTCCACGGTTTTAATCATATCTATTCAATCACAATCCCCCTTTTATTTATTCTAAATCAAACAAATATGACTAAAAATGTATCCCAGAACTCTTATCAAGACTAGTTCTAATTTACAATTAGTTCAAAGAAAAAATCATTTATAAAAAAAATTTTCGTAAAACTATTCGACTCCAAAAATACTCCTTAAGTGACTTCAATTTTATTGTTTTTTATCAAATTCAATTCCATTTAAAAAAATCATAAAAATGGGATACTTAAACTAATTTGAAGAAATCACAACTTTGAAAACAATACTAAAAATCAACTTTGTTTAATCTAACCTGAAAGCTCTAATGTGAACTATTAAGGACCTTATATAAGACACACCTAGACCTGTTCACATAAGAACATGACTTTTGGAATCAATTCTAAGGCATTTGAATGCCTCAAAATAGTAGACACTAAACTCGAAGAGACTTGAAGTAAGGGATATATTTGACCTTTCAAGCTCCCTGAATTTATTTTAGATTATTCCTATCACATAAAATCATGAAACTCTATTTTATCACTACTAACTCACTATACTTCAACTTAAAAATATTCAAAAAATGCCAAAAAATCATTTTGGCTCACATATTTAATTGGACACTACTACATCGCATAGGTCGTCTGACTAGTCTACTTTCAGGATTTTCTTCTGGATTCATCCAAAATACCCATCATGTGAGCCATACATGCTTGCAAAGCTTATTCACTCTACATCCACTCAAAACATGAGAAAAATACACAAAAATTATTATCCTCATAAAAAATAGTTCATATTACTGATCATGCACAAAAATAAAGTAATGCAAAAGGCTCAGGTTTTGAGATTTTTTTATATTCAGCTGATCACGAAATTGAATGTTTCACAAGCCTATAACATAGCCCAATCAATAAGGATTATAGAAAAAATACTAAAAAATCCCAAGGTGTATAACTTAATCAAAATATATCCTTTTGATAAGACTACTGTGCTAGACTGTAACAGAAGCTCTAACACTACTTATGATCATAAATCCTTTTGTCCAATTTTTAAAACACATTTCTGGATCTAACAACAAGATCAGATAGACTCCATGAATGTTCTATATAAAGAAACAACAAAGATTTCTAAGTGCCAAGCCCTAGAACAATGTCTTCCGACATTGATAATATGTTTTGAAGTCATGTAAATGTCTCTGGTTTTATCATTTTTATTCATTATTATTTGTTCTTAACAAGTGGGAGGCTTACTAATGCCACTCACTTGTGTGCTATAACTAGCAACTAAGTAACATTAAACACTATATTTTGACTCACCTAAACATCACCTGATGGCCTACCTTAAGGCTCAACCAAGTTTAGACTCAACAAAACACATTTTAAAACTTAGAAAATATGTTTATTTGCTCCAAATCAGATCTAAACCAAGCAATTTTATTTAAAATCTGCAAGTTATTAATTAAAAACTTATTAAACACAAGCAAACTTAACTCATCTATTGATTAAGTCACCCAAAGCTTGGCCTTAGGGGATTTTTTAAGAAAAACAAGATTTTTACGTGTCTTAAACTCCAAAACATGCATTTTATTAAACACATAGAATACTAACCTATAGTTCTAGCAATTAATCATCCACAAAACCTATTCTAAACACAAAACAACATAGCCAATTCATTCTATGCTAATCGTGCTCATCTAATTCATTAATTCTCATTAAATCCTCATTTAACAATCAAGCACAAGAAAACAAGCTTGGATTCAATTCAGATATCATGATTAACAATCAAAACATGTTTTGAAACATTTAAGCTCATCAATTGAAGTTTCTAAATTCATTCAACTAAGTATAGATTTCAACTTACCCAAGTTTAGCTTAACTTAATTCATCTAAATTTCATAAATTAACCATCAATAATGTAAAGCCCCCTTAAGCTCATGTTAATTCCACCATGGTCGAACCTAGATTGATATTTTATAGCTTGTTCGAATCATCTTTTAGTTCAAAAACTTATGATTTCATATTATAGCAATAGATTCAAGTTATATCTACTTAGATTTTAGCTCAAAATAGCTTAAATTAGTAAGATCATACATTATTAATTTAATTAAACTTAAGATCCTATAAATCTAAGCTAGCCAAATCAAGTCCTCTGAAGTTTTTCATGTTTGAACACATTAATAAGCTAGAGAAACATGATTTCATCATCTAAACTTCAAGATTTCAGCCTAATATCATTAAATTCTAGCTTGACTAAGTTTAAATCATCAAGATCCTAATACACTAGGTTAGTCAAACCTAAATCAAGGGAGATTGCTTTAGCGGGATACTAGGTTAAGCTCTCAAAACATGATTTCAAGTTAAATTTCAGCATGCAATCATGCTTAGAATGACATGAAATCAACTAAATCATAGTCCAAAATCAAATAAAAACATCATAGCATTAAGATTTAAGTTGGCTGAAACTTAGAGAACATTAATAGGCTTGGCCAAATCATCAATCAAGCATAGAAAAGCATAAATCAATCATTAAATGTACTAATTAAATTGAAATTAAAGAGAAAAGTGAGAGATTATACCTATTTAAATCTTAATCTTCCATGAGAGCTTGAGAGGAAAAATGAATACTTTAGATTTTCTAGAATTTGCTAAGTGTTTAAAAGTTATAAATTATGACTAATCACCCCTATTTATAGGCCTTCAAGTTGGTGATTTAAGCTTCTAGGGTGATCTAAGCTTTATAACTAACCTTCAACTAACTTAATGAAAAATACATTAATGCCATTAATGGATAGATGAGCAAAATTTGGCACATTATGGACATATTGAATTTAGCCAAGACTAAATTCCTACACTAGTCTTGTACAAATTTTTATACTTTTCAATTAATCATGATATACACATGTAAAAATGCAATTAAATGTTCCATCCTATTGCAAAAATGTATCCTAGTGGCTTTCTCCAAAGAAAACTAAAATCTTTTTATCTCAGACCTTTTAAATTAAGCTTTCGGGAACTTCTAGCACTCTAAATTGCTAAAGTCCTATCATGACCTAGTCTCGATTACATTTTAATGGCCTAAAGTCTATTTTCAATTTCATTTTGGTGTAATCAATTTTGAAATCCAAGTTATAGAACTCTTTCACTTTCAAGATCTAACTTTAGACTAAAAAGTTAAGTTCTTATAATTGACTTTGCATACAGTTAACTTTTGTCGCTTTATTGACTTTTAATTTGAACCACTAAAACAAGTCTTTTTTTCATCTAAATAACCACTCCAGTTTTCTTAAAAGATATGCACCAATTAATTTTTGACATTGTGAAACTTTTGGGACCCAAGTCCTAATTTTCCAAATTCGGCACCTACCTTTTAAATTAGATAATTAATTTTTGATGCCTAATTATGTTAAAATAAGCCCATGGAAACCAACCAAACCCTCAGTTGGGCCTATCTATCATCTATAACTTATCCGAGAGGATCTAGACCTAGAATATTTCATCCAAAGTTGACAAAAAGTCAATTAGGGCCTAAACAAAACAATGTGTCTATAGTTGCCCCTTTTTTTGCTGTTGCTAAAAACTTAGGAAGAAGGTAAAGACTAAACAAACATGATTTTGTCTGGGACCTAGTAAGCCCATCTATAAGAAGTTTTTTTTATACATGTAATGTCCTAACTAACTATACTAATCAAAGGAAAATCAATCCCTACCAACCTTTTGCTTAAATTGATAAGATACCAATTTTGTTAGTCTTTTGCCTAACTAAATGGATTGGTTTTAGTAAGAAAATTAAAAATGCTAGCTTTTCTAGTTTTCTCTTTAACCAAATAAAGTGAACTAACACGCTACCTACTTCATTGGTCTTCTGCCTAACCAAATGAAGAGGACTTAGGTTGCTAACTCTATTAGTCTTCCATATAACGAAATAGAGTGGACTTACACATAAAGGCTACTTCAATAGACTTACACATTAAAAAATGAAAAGGACTTAACTCAAAACCTATTTTATCAATCTTTTTCCTAGTCGAGTGAAGTGGACAAAGATAAAGCTAACTTAATTGACCTTATGCTTAGTCAAATGAAATGTAAGAGAAGACTACAAACTTCACCAGTCTTCTGCCTAATCAAGTGAAATTGACAAAAGAAAATCTCTATCTAATTTTCTACTTAATCGAATGGAGCTGACTCAAAATCTACTTCATTAACCTTTTATATAGTCAAATGAAAAGGACAACTATCTAAATTGGTTTTTTGCCAAACCAAGTGAAGTTTACAGAAGAAAACTCTATTTGACATTCTGATAATCAAATAGAGTTGACTCAAACCTACTCCATAAACCTTTTACATAATCAAATGAAGTGGACAAAAGAAAAAGTTCATTTCCATAGGGCATAACCTTCTTATAAGATGCCAATTTCACTAGTTTTCTACTTAACCAACTAGATTGGACTTCATTTCTTCTTTTTCCTCTATTGAGTACCCACTAAATTGGATTTAGCTTATTGGGGAAGGAATGATATTGCTGGCAGTATCATCCATTAGGAACAATCCTTGTTTCTATTGACCTATTAAGGATATTTTCCTTTTGAGCAATTTCTTGTAATACAATATAAATGCATATGCATGATTCCTACTTTCATGTTATCATGCAATTACAATACAATTCATCTCAATGTCATTCATTATCTACTCTGCATTTAGTGAAACACTTATCGTGACAATTTTGCTTTTATTCATCTTTTTCAAATTCATTATGGCTTCTATTACCATCTTTATTTATGTATTCTTATCTACTAACATCCTCTAGGGTTTATCATCATCTATTAATCAAATGGTTTTCACTGTCATTTTTTTTCATTCTTGTGCTTTTTTTCTTCTCAAAGTATTTAGTCTCTTTACTTAGGTAATCCTAAACCTTAGATCACTAAAATTTGAAACACGTACCAATTTCCCAATAAAATATTGGTCTTTTTTAATGTCCATTGCTTATCAATTTATTAATCACCATCAAACAAATCAACAAGAAATGACATAACATACGGATAAGCAAGAAAAAGAGTTTATTTTGAATTCATTTCAATAATTTAAACTCTTAACAACCAATGAACTTAAAAATGTTAACAATTCAGAAAAAAAGTTTAATGAATGCTTAACAAAGAAAGTGATTCAACAAGCAGGCTTTTTAAGCAATAGAATCCTATATTTTTAGAGAATGAACTTGGTTCAACTCTCTGGGATACCATCTGATAAATCACCTTATTTAGACATAGTATTCCTTTTGAAAACTTGTTCAGACTATGCTGCATCTTTTTTTGGCTGCAGATGTCATCCCAAACAAGAGTGAGCAGTTCCTCGTAGCCCTATGAACCAAGCGCTTTGGCATTTAGTGCAAAATCTTGCAAACCTAATAACCTTTGGCATTTGCCACTTGCACAATCTAACAATGTTTAGCATTTGTCTTTACACCATCTTTTTAAATATAATACTTCTTTAACCTATCAGAATTTATTAGATCGGGTATCTCATTCTCATCCATCTTAATCAAAATAAGTGCTCTTCTAGAGAATGCTCTCTTTACTGTATAAGGCCTTTTCGAATTTGGAGTCCATTTGCCTTTGACATCCTTTTAAATTGGTAGAATCTTTCTAAGTACAAACTCATCCTCATGAAACTGTTGATCATGAACATTTTTATCATGTGCTCTCATTATTCTCTTCTGATACATCTATCTATAACAAATAGCTCTTAACTTTTTCTACTCAATAAAGTTGAGCTGTTCACACAAAGGTCTAACCCGTTCTACCTTTTTTATTTCAGTTTCTATCAAAACCAATAATGAAGAAATTTCCACCTCTATTGGTAGCATTGAAAGGGAAAATCGAAGCTCATGCATATCGATATAAGCATAAAAATCTAATCAGAATTAAACAGACACAGTAGAATTAAACAAAGAAACACTTTGATTTTCAAGATCTTAGGAAGAGACGTACATGTGATTGAATAATAATTTTAAAACATAGATATGCTAGAAATCATACCTTCTTAAAGACTTGTAACTCCAGGTGTGCCTATCCATTCACGAATGCATGATGAGTTAATTACTATGGTATTTTCTTGAGGCTATAAGTAGTACAAGTGTCTTACCTCTAACAGTATCCATATAGATACCTATTGGAGACTTTATAAGGCTCAATGGTTTTTTAGTACTACTAGCTAAAAAGTTTCTCAAGCTTTAACTAAAAGATAAATAGCTAGTAGGTTCAGATTAAAATGATCCAAGAACAAATCTTATGCCTATTTCACTAAAAAGAAGATAAAATAGCTTCATAGGAAAGTAGTTATTTTTTGCAAATGTAGGCAAATGAATCCAAAAATCATAATTTTTTATTTTGGTTTGTTCCTTTAGGATAGATAATTATCCTTCTTTAATTGTGATCAAAAACACTTTTTTATCACTTAGGATGCAAATATGCATAATCAGGTTTTGGAAAGCAAGGATTTTAGGATATAGCCAATTTCACAACTTTTATAAAAAAATTAATCTCTCAATGCTAGAAAATTATTTTTCTAATTCTATTATGTCAAGAATGATTCAAGAACACTTAGAAAATCTATGAAAACTCTAAGAGAGCATAGGGAAACATAAGTGTTGAGCCAAACCCTTCAAAAAAAATAAGGGTGCCACCTAGGGTTTTCTTAATGCTTTTTATTAGCCAAAAAAGTCTTTATAAATTTTATTTAGATACACATTGGGCTAGCTTATGCTTGACTATTGAGTCAACTGAGTCTAATTCTAACATGCACAAAAAGTGGCCCCATTTTAGAATATTTCTTGGAGTCTAATTAAAATTATTTTAATTAGCTTGTCCAAGATTGGGCCCAAATAGTAACTTATTAATATTTTACACCAATAGCACACCAAGGATGTCTATTCCATGCTCCAAGCCCATTAGCAAGCCCAATTGGAGTAGTAAAGAACTAAACTCCATTAAATTGATAATTAAGGCATTTAGCCTAACCTCTAAATTTACATGTTAAATAATTTAGCTCATAATTAAATTTTCTAACCCAAGTAAAACAATTTTACTTCATGTAAATAATATTAAATAATTAATCAAATAATTAAAATAATTATCAAATA